>JARYHS010014542.1:0-28404 GCA_031002005.1 Vandiemenella viatica
TGAGCTTCACCATAAAATGCGCATTATAACTGGCTCGCTTCTATCTACACCTATTCAGTGGCTGCCGGTGCTCAGAAACATCCCATCCCCTCATATCAGAAGGCAAAAGGTTCTAATAAAACTATGGTCGAGAATTTTGAACAATGAGGCTCTTCCCATCCATGCAGATGTTAGGGAATACAAAACACAGCTGAAGTCACGTCACCCTGCCTGGAAGACTGCCTTCAGTCTAGGATCTAACTCCTTCAACCCTACAGATAGCTGGACAGCGGAATGGGTATCATCAACACCACAGGGCATAGTGTAAATTACCAATCCCTACTCAAAACTACCAGGATTCAACTTACCGCCGTCAATTTGGTGTAAATTAAATCAGATTAGATGTGGTACGGGAAGAACAGTTTCAACTTTCCATACCTTGAGTTGGGCAGATTATCCGTACTGTGACTTCGGTGAGGTTTTGCAAACTGTGTCACACATTGTGCTGTACTTCCCACTGCGTGCCTTTCCTGGTAGTCTGGTGGCCTGGTTGGAGCGCTTCAACGTTCGTTGTAGTGGTTGCGACTGGAGATCCTGTCTTAGTGGCCAGCTGCGGGCATTGTCTGCTGAACTATGTGTATATATATGTGTTTAAATTGTTCATTACAGTATTATTGTAATTGAATTCTGTAAATGTCTTATAGTGTCACACACAAAATAAAAAATAAATAAATTATAATAGTAGGACATTTAAACATTGATGGGCTCTCACAGGACAGATGGTTTGAAATGTTCAATGATACCATTGCAGCATATGGGTTAATTAATTTAATCACAGAGCCCACTTGGGAAACAAGTAGTTCTAAGACTCAGCTGTACTATATAATCTCAAACATTTTTGAGCGATATTTGCATAAGTTCTGTTGTAGAAAATTTTGTTGCTGATCACTATGGTCACGAATTATTTATCAATTATCACCACGAAAAATAAAATAAGCAAAGGAGTATCTGAATCATGAAGAAGCATGTCCAAAAAGAAGTGATACTAAACCTACAGAAGAACTCAAAAAACTCAACTGTAGTGACATAAAATATATGAAACACGCAAAAAAGTCCTGGGAAATCTTTTGTACAAACTTCAATAGTTGTCTTGAACTGTCTTGTCCCTTAGTAAAAAGAGTTTTAAAAACTAATAAGGATTTTCTTTCTTACTAGCAGACAGGTCTCAGCTTTTACAAACAGAGGTATAAAAAATAGGAATCGGAATATTTCAATAAAATATAAACGTGCAAGGCAGATTACTATGAAAAAAGTATTTTAGATTCTTGTAATCTACCAGAAGAATTCTGGAAAGTTGCCAAAGATATATCTGGACTTATCAAAAGGCACCAGTAATGCTTGTGACATCTCCTCCAAAAAATAAAAAAAAAGTGTTTTAAAAGACCCTAAGAAGGAAGCCAATGCATTCAATGAGTATTTTGCTGATTTAACTCCACCTAATGCAACCACAAACAGCATGAAAACAAACAACTATGGTGGTTCAATTAATTCTTCAACCCTCAGTGAGTTGCCGAAGTGTGATAAAACAATTTTCCTTAAACAGGTAACAGAAAATGAAGTTAGTTTGACAATAATAAATATTAAAAAATAAAAAAAAAAACAAAGATAAACAAAAATTCCTTTATATTAAAAAATTATCTCATTACCACAAAAAAGATCTTAAACTATAGTGTATTATGGGTTGATACAATCAATCTTAACATACGGCATTGAAATATGGGGAGCAGCCACACACTGTTTCATGGACAGGCTGTTTAAGGTGCACAAAAGGGTTTTTAGATTTATATTAAGCATAAGACATAGAGATTCATGTTGGTCCATTTTCCAGCAGAATAAAATATTAAGATCTTATGCCTTGTACATTTTTAAAGTAATACTCTTGGTAGTAAACAGCCAGACAAAACTGTAACAAACCGCAGGATTCATATCCATGGTACAAGATGTGAAGATAACTATTTTCAAATGAGAGTAAACAAAAAATTTGTTGAACAAAATCCATTTAAGAAAGGATAGTATTTTACAATAAACTTCCCAAGGAAATTATTTATTTATTTATTTATTTATTTATTTATCAATCTTGTTCCATGGATCCCTGCTGAGGAAGTACCTCTGGGATGTGAAACATGTCATTGTTGATACATATACACATAATATGAGTCATATCATAGTAAATATATATATATATATACATATTTTACAAATACAAGAAATAATAATAAACATACATTTTTGCAACTGAGTTTTGCTAACGTCATAATGAGTACAATTAATTATTTTCTTCAAATTCTTGAATGGAGTAGAAGGAGTTGCCAATAAGATAATCTCTAAGTTTTTGTTTGAATACATCTTTATTATCTGAAAGCTGTTTTATACGATTAGGTAGTTTATTAAACAGATGTATCCCAGAATAATTAACTCCTCTTTGTACTAATGACAGAGATGTTTGTGTTTTATGCAAGTTATTTCTGTTTCTTGTATTGAAACTGTGTACCTGTGAATTAGGTGTAAACAGGTTAAAATTTTCTATGACAAAGCTCATGAGAGAATATATATACTGAGAATACATTGTAAGAATATTGAGTTTCTTAAAGAGTTGTCTGCAAGAAGTTCTTGGTTTTACCCTACACAGAAACCTAATAGCTCTTTTCTGTGCTATGAAAACTTTTTTACTTTGTGAAGAGTTTCCCCAAAAAATTATGCCATATGACATTACTGAATGAAAATATGAGGAGTACACCTGTTTCATTAATTCTAGATCTGCTGTTAGAGAAAGTGTTCGTATTGCGAAGGTGGCACTACTTAACTTTGCCAGTAGTGTAGTGATATGATCATGCCAACAGAGTTTCTGATCTATTTTAATACCAAGAAATTTTATACTCTCTGTTTCTAAGATTTTGTTGTTTTTATAGTTTATACATATATCTGGCTGTGCATAGTTTTTTGTTTTAAACCTAATATAATGTGTTTTTTCAAAATTTAATTTTAATGAATTTGCCTTAAACCAATTTGCTACTACTCTAAGTACTTCATTTACATTAAATTCTATAGTACTGTTTGGTGTTTTACGCACAGTCAGGTTAGTGTCATCTGCAAATAAAACACTCTTAACTTTGTCGGATAAATTTCCAGGAAGGTCATTGATGTATAACAGAAAGAGGAGGGGACCTAAGACAGAGCCTTGTGGAATTCCATGTTTTATTTTCTCCCAGTCTGATGAAGCATCTTTACTTATTTTAGAATCAAAAATTGAAACTTTTTGCATTCGGCTTTCAATGTATGATTTAAACCATTTACCTGCGGTCCCAAAAATACCATAGTATTCCATTTTTTTTAAAAGTAATTCATGATTTACACAGTCAAATGCTTTTGCAAGATCACAAAATATTCCTACAGGATTCATTTTATTATTCAGTTCCTCAAATGTGTTATTTAAAAATGAATATATAGCCATTTCTATGGATGATCCTTTTTTGAACCCAAATTGTGAATTAGTTAGGATATTATAGTGTGTAACATGTTTTATTACTCTACTATACATGACTTTTTCAAAAACCTTTGAGAATGTTGAAAGTAATGAAATGGGACGGTAGTTGTCTACACATGTTACGTCTCCTTTTTTAAATAATGGTTTTACAACAGCATATTTTAGTCTATCGGGAAAAACACCTTGTATTAAGGATTCATTACAAATGTGAGCAAGTACATGACTGATACAGTCTGAACATCTTTTTAGTAATTTACTTGAAATATTGTCATAGCTGGAAGAATTTTTAGGTTTTAATTGTTTAATGAGTTTATTTATTTCTGAGACTGTTACTGGTGGCAATTTCATCTCCACAAAGCTATTTGGGAAAGCAGTCTCAAGAAGCCTTAGAGCACTATGTGGGGATTGCTTTTCTATGCCTAATTTATCTACTACTGACGTAAAATGTTTGTTAAATATTTCACAAACCTCCCCTACTTCGCTATACACATGTCCATTTTGTTCTATTTTTATGTCTTTAGAGTGATTTACAGTTTTTCCTGTTTCAGTCTTTATTATATTCCATATTGTTCTCATTTTATTGTCTGAATTTTCTATTTTCGCCGATATGTACTTGTTCTTGGCCTTCCTTATTACATTTCTTAGTATTTTAGAATAAAGTTTATAGTGAACTTTCAGCGCATAGTTATCTGATTCTCTCATTTTTAAATAAAGGTCCCTCTTTGTTTTACTAGAGATTCTAATACCCTTTGTTATCCATCCCATGCCCAGTTCATTGTTTGGAGTGTTGAGAATTTTCCTTTTTTTGAAACTACCTTCAAAAAGTGTTAGAAATATATTCAGAAAGGAATCAAATTTCGCATTAACACCCTGCGCATTATATACTTCTAACCAGTTTTCATTGTTTAAGGTATCTATGAAGTGTTTTATATTATTTTCACTAATATTTCTTCTATAAACCCAGCTTTTCTTTATCTGTTTAACAGTGTTCCTGGGCTCGATACATAATAGCTGGGCATCATGATCTGAGATACCATTTATTACTGGATGTATGCTGTAATTAGTGCACTGAGAAATATCCATAAAAAAATTATCAATTGCAGTCCTGCTATTATTTTGTATTCTCGTAGGAAAATTTACAAGTGCTGTTAAGTTAAAAGACAACATCAAGGCTTCCATATCTAATCTATCATTGCTGTGATTTAGAAAGTCAACATTGAAATCTCCACATAATACTATTTGTTTGCTATTTGTAAAACTTAGTAGCAAAGACTCTAAATGAGATAAAAACAGTCTGAAATTACCTGAGGGGGCCCTGTAAATTGCTATCACTATCAGCTCTTCCTTATCATATTCTAGTTTAGTAACACAACATTCAAAGTGTTGTTCTATACAATACTTACTTACAACTACACTACTGCATTCAATATTATTTTTAACAAAAATGGCAACTCCCCCTTTCTCCATTTTACATCTGCAGAAATGAGAGCTTAATTTATAATTTGGGATGGACAGCTGAGATATTCCTGTATCAGACAAATGATGCTCAGATATACACAAAACGTCTACATTAAAATTTCTGGAATTTTGAATCTCTTCTAGGCTTAAGGTAATGTCATCAGTTTTACTAAATATTCCTCTTATATTTTGGTGGAAAATACTGGTCTGAACACTTTGACGCAATGACTTTGAATTGTTTATTTTATTATTACATACTGGTATATCAGTTGGAATTTTTAATTTCAACAAATTATGATCATCAGAGACATTAATTTCCTTAAGACATCTTAATAAATCTATTTTATTTACCCTAAAAAAGGCCGCGACTTAACACCATTTATCACAGGAATACCTCTTTCCCTCACCTGGCATCCTCTGACCTCATCAGCAATAAGAAGCGAAAGCTTCCTCTTACCTCTGACATTCAGATGGAGTCCATGGCGAGTATAACTGTCCCTACCAATGCAGGCCACATCAATCAAACCAATGTGTGAATTAGCCGGCTGCCAGAGAACCCTTTCCAAGGATGCATTTGTACGCCTGATGTTATGCCACATCCAGGGTTTATCGTAACGCTCAAGCAAACCAACAAATCTCACACTTGTCTGACGTGTGTTCTTGGAAATGTGGGCAATGTCTCCCTCAATTGAATAATTGAGGTCTTTATCAAGGCTATTTCCTGGTCCCCCAACAATTACAACACAATCCTCATCTGAAAAATCTTTAACTAGGTCTTTCACATTTGCTACCACACTTCCAAGATCTGCATTTGGTTTGAAAATACTGCAGACTTCATAATCTGGCCCCAAGTCAGACTGAACCATCTCACTGATTCCCCTCCCATGACTGCTCCCAAGTAACAGTACCTTCCTGCGTTTACTTTTAGATACACCCTGAAAACTTTTCCCTTTTACTTTGCAAGAACCCAGATCGTTCAGTCCAACCTGACGGTCTTCAGAGTCACCATCTAGATCCTCCAATGGCCGAAACACATTGGATGTCTCCAGCTGGAAACCATCAGACAGACAGACAGAGGAGCTAAATTTAAAAGTGAACTAAAAACTATCTAGCTAATAAAGTGTTATTCTGTAAAAGAATTCTGATGTAGTATTGAATTTGTTTTATTTTATGTGTGTAACTAGTTTCAGAATGATCTTACACATTAATAACAGTAATGTAATTTAGAGGTAATAATGATGGTAATTGTAAAAAAACAAAACAAAATAAAAACACCAACAATAACAATAACAACAGCAACAACATTTGTATAGTTATATACTTTGACGTTTCCGAATCTGTAAAACCTACAGGTACTGCAAATAAACAAATCAATCGACTACTAACATAAAATTTTTTAAAAAAATAATGTGTAGATATATATCAACAAAGTTATAGCATCAATAATGCTTACCATGCAATAAAATTTTTGTTATATAGCATACTTGTACTTTATTCTTTTGTTTAAAAACCAGTAAAGTCAAGTTAACCAAATATATATGCATGTTATCAAGCAAGTTACTTAGTGTTTCCATAAATATAGGTCTCCCCAAAATCAAATGTTATTTGAAAACTATAAGTCTACAATTTAAATGAATTTGTTCATTAGCAAGACAGATACTACTAGGGCCATATTTAGAGATGCTTGCAAAATGCAGAATTTCATGAATAGGCCTATATCATAACCAGACAAATATAAGTTTGGTGAGATATTTCATAAACTTATGTATCATCACAACTTAGACAATTGGCATCTCCAGCTATGGTAGAAGGCACGGACTTTTGATTGCAATAGTAGCAAAATATTTCTACTATATATTATCAAGAGTGAAAATTTGTTAATTGTTTTTGTTCTTATACAAAAATGACATAATTCTGAAAAAACATTTTAGGTGATGACAAAATATAACGAAATGTAAAACTTTTTTTTTTTACTTATGGCTTTACGCCTCATTGACGTCGAAGTCATTGGAGGCAAGGAATGGTAAGGAATTCGGCCATGGCCTTTTTGAAGGAATCATCTGGGCATTCGCCTGGAGTGATTTGAGGAAACCATGGAAAACTCAAATCTGGATGCCCAGACGGGGATTTGAACTGGCGTCCTCCCGAATGCGAGGCCACAACGTTACCTGTATAAAACATTACTAAATTGTTGTTTATAATTTTCCTTCTTCTTTCTGTAGGTTATAGAAAAACTGTGGATTTAACTAAGCGTGCTATTTCCCATGAAATCTTCCAGTACCTAACCGAATATGGTAGGTATTTATGTGTATATACAGTAGTCTTAATTATCTTTAAGAAACATATTCTTATCTTTTGTGTAGTCACCATGCAACTAGATATTGACTGCATACTCATAATAGTTGGAAAGTATATTAAATACTGTTTTGCCATATAGTTTAGCTATGTGCTTTAAGGCTTTCTCAAAATGGGCACAAAGGAGTGAGGTGTCTGCGTAATGGAGGCAAACGCGCTATATATGTAAATATTTTTTTTTTTTGGTAAGCAGTGGTTATAATAAAAACAGTAAAACTGACTTTCTTCTGACCACAAAACAATGAATCAATATTAATACCCGAAACAAGGTTTTCAGATTTTAATTAAAAGTGTATAAATATTGGTGATTTTTATTCAGTGGGCAAAAACTGTGTTTCATATTTCCTTTGAGTATGATTTTTTAAATAGTTTTCTTTCTGATTTTAAATAATGCTGTATTTTTCTTTCAGTGTCTGTGTAAGCACATCTTCCCGCAGTGGTTAAAACAAAGAAGATTATTATTCCTTAGAATTCAAAATATTTTCTATCTTTAAGATATTATACCTTTCTGAAAATTATTACAATTAATACAAATTATAAGTCTATATTACTGCCGATGTCAGTGAATACTCATAGATATTTCATTACATACATTCATGATAATTATAGAACAGGTTTATAGTTAATCAATTTGCACATTAATTTTTATTGCTTATAATGATGGTTATCTGTATTCAGTGGAGGATGTTATCAACTTTTTCTCCAGGTTTCAGTACAAGAACTTGGCAATATAAGTTCTGCAGTAACTACAATTTATAATTATATTGTGACACGTGAAGTGATTATGTAATTGCTAGGCTACATGTTCATGAAGTAGAGAACCTATGTACTATAATAGGGAAGTGAGGAGGTCAAAGAGGTTGGTAAGAAAAGAACATAACAGAGTTAAGAGACAGCAGGGTAGTAGGGAATATTTAAAACAACTAAACAAGGACTTAATAACAGCAAAGAAAATGGCTAAAGATGGGTTTATGAAGAGTAATGTCAGTGCAGGGGGACCATTGACTGATGCATCTAAAAATTTCTATGGCTATATCAGGAAACTGAGGGGAAGGGAGGATGTAGAGACACTTATAGATAAGGATGGAGAAGAAGTTACTGAGGATTTGAAAAAGGCAGAGATTTTAAGTAACTGGTTCAGTGAAAGCATTAGGGACAATGAATCAGAAACAGGAGGGTCTAATTCGGAGAACGAGCTTAATAACACAATTAGAAATGACGATAGTAAAAAATTTGATATCCATCCTGAGGAAATCATGAAGGAAATAAGAAAGCTGAAAAAACATAAAGGGGCTGGTGAAGATAATATTACTACAGATATCTTAAAGATAGCCGGATGTGACATTGTACCTTATCTTGAAATATTATTTAAATTGAGGCTAGACACTTGCTGCTTACCACAGGACTGGAAAAGTGCAATAGTAGTACCAGTACATAAGGGAGGGGTGAGAAATAGAGTTGAGAATTACAGGCCAATCAGTTTGACATCAGTGGTAGGTAAATTAATGGAAAGATTGATATGCAACCACATCAGAAATATATGTGAGGAACGTAAGTGGTTTTCAAGCAGGCGACATGGTTTCAGGCAAAGATATTCATGCGAATCTCAGTTGGTGGGATATATGCAAGATATTTCAGATGAAATGGACAAGGGAGGCCAAATTGATAGTGTAGCACTAGATCTGTCTAAGGCGTTTGACAGAGTAAGCCATAAAATGGTAGTAAATAAGGTAAAAACCATTGGAGTGGATAAGAAAGTCATTTGTTGGGTAGAAGAATTTTTAAAAGGTAGAAAACAGAAAGTTAGGGTAGGAAATGTAGTATCAAAAGAAGTGGAAGTAAAAATGGGAGTGCCACAGGGTAACGTATTGGGACCATTGCTATTCATTATTCTAATGAATAATTGTGTTGATTGTTTATTATCTGAAATTAGATTGTTTGCAGATGACATAATGCTGTATAAAAGAATCAAAACGATAGAGGATTGTAAACATTTGCAGGGTGATCTGGACAGGATATCTAATTGGGTTGGTAAACATGGAATGAAGATAAATGCAAAGAAGAGTCAGCTTATTAGATACACAAATAAAAACTAAAGGTTAATTATGAATATAAGGTGGGGAAAGAATTGCTTGCTGAAGACTTGAAATGCAAATATCTTGGAATTACTTTTGATAACAAACTTAACTGGTCAGGACACTTAGGACAGGTGGTAGCAAAAGGTTTCAAAGTTCTGCACTTGTTGGAGAGAGTGATGAGGGGATGTACGAGAGAAGTCAAGGAATTGGGTTACAAAACTTTGGTCAGACCATTGCTCGAATATGGTAGTGTAGTATGGGACCCTCATTTTACGTATCAAATACAGGAGTTGGAGAGGGTGCAAAGAAGGGCTGCTAGATTTGTTTCTGGAAATTATCGCAGAATGCAATCAGTGACGGATATGATAAAGGAGCTGGAATGGGATTCATTGCAAGACAGGAGGAGGATGAGGAGGGTCATGGGAGTGTACAGGGCATATACATGTGATGAGGCATGGAAAGATATTGCAATAGGTATGAAAAGTAGTGCATGGAAGGTAAAAGATGACCATGACCACAAGCTGGCACTCGATTTCAGGCACAAGGGTGTGGGAAGATTCTCTTTTTAGGTAAGGGTGTCAGGGATTGGAATGAGTTACCAAGAGAAATGATGAATAATTTACCGAAAACTTTGAAGGAATTTAAAGATAAAATTTGTAGAGGGCAAATGTAGGTGGGTGCAGGATAGGGGGAAGATGGGTATGTAGGGATATTGCCACCGGAGCCTGTGCTCCATTGCAATTAAATTAAATTGAATATTTTGTGTGCTATTATTAAATGCTATTTTTTTTTTATCTTTATCGTAAAAAAAAAATATTTCTTTGGTGTGCCAACAAATCGGTATCCTCCAAATCTGTATTTTTTTATTAACTATGTAATACTTTCTTCTTCTACACTCTCTAAATATCCCACCCATTTCTTTTTGCATCCTTCCTCAGTTTAATTTTTGTGATTGTATATGCATTTTGTTTTGTGTTAATTTATTTCATATTTCCTCTTCTTTGATCGTTCTCAAAAATTTAATTTTAAGTGAACAAAGCCTCTGAAATTTTCCTTGTGTTCCTTGTATGCAAAAAGAATTTAAAGAATTTTTTACATAGTTATTTTTTTATGGTTTTTAGACCACCATTCATTGTTTCTATAATTTGAGTACCCACTTTTATTTGACACATAGTTTTTTGTAACTTCTTGTAATTTTTTTTCTACTAACAAATGTCAACTGTTGTACCTTTGATTTTGTTTCAGAAAGTTTCCATCAATTAAAATCATGCTGTTATTTCATCTAGGAAGTATGTGTTTTTGTGAACATTAATTTCAAGTTTCGAATTTCAAGTTATTGCTCTTTTTGAACTCCCCTAATGTATCAATTGCTTAAAAAAGCTATGTACTATTAAGAAAATTATTAACTAATGTTAACCCAAGGCAGAGAGTAAAATTTGGTTTTTAAAAAAACAACAAATAAAATACTTTTTGAATAAAAAAAACAAAGCCATTAAATATGACAAGTTAACTAGCATTCTTTTTAAAATATAAAGACATTTTTGCAGTAAATAGCTTTTTCAATCTATTACTATCACTTATAATTCCTCTAGTAAATGTGAAAAGCCTGTTAAAGATTGAACTCTAATAGTAATAGTATTTGACTCAGTAGTCTTGTAAGCTACGAATCAAATGACTCCATTGGCTCCATATTTTCTAATATCTTTTAACACTATTTATATCAATGTGATAATTAATTGATAATAGATAACACCAATGCAACTGTTTTTTTTTAAATTATATTATTGCTGGACACATTTCACCTTTCATTGAAATTTATAATTAGTGTAAACACATATTAAATTATATTTTATGTAATTCTAAATGAGTATAAAATTTCATTTTTATCTACTACTTACTATTAGTTAAGATGTTTAGCTGCTCAAAGCATGTTTAGACTACAGCCATTTGTCACAATTTTTGTAAGTTAATAAATATAAACAGAACAATTTATCACTACCAAATTGTTTACTGTGGCCATCTTGTTTTCTTGATGTTCCAGTTTGCGTTGACAGCAACAGTTTTACAAGCTTATGATAGAGTGATATTTTTCTATGTCTGTTTTCTATGTGTGAAAGGTGTGGGAGTGTTTTGGTATGGTAGATTTTGTGTTTGTTTTATTTTCATGTCGGTCGGGTTATTGTGTTTTTATTACCTTGAATAATGTTTGATTTGTAATCTTTACCTGTTCACCACTACTTTTTATTTGTAAATGTGGTAGTTTTTATGTGGATTGAAATTATTGTGCCTGTAGTTATTGATTTTTAAAATTTGAATATCTTTGCTTATGTTAGTTGGTGAATCATTTTCTATGAGATATTCCGAACATTTGGAACTGTTACTCTACTTTAGTGCTCTCATGTGTTCTTTGCACCTGGCTTGGAACTGCCTTCGTGTCTGTCCTATTTATATTGCCTTACACTTTTAGGATGTAAGTTGGTAAGTGCCTGACTTATTTGCTTTAGTTGTCTGTTCAAAGTGCAATGTTCATGGCTTCCTTCCTGAACATGTTTTTTATTTGGTGTGTGTATTTGTTAGAATGTGTTATTCAATTTCATGTGCCATTTTATGCGTGTCTTTCAACTGTCTGCGTTGCGGATGTATTTGTGTGTCTGAAGTTTGTTTGTGTTTATTTTCCCTCCGATTTCGCCACCAAGGCCAACATGGACAATGGCCATGTCAGGCTGCCAGTGTGAATAATGAGAGGGGGGCAGAGGAGTTGCGTTCCTGAAGTTAGTCACCGCGTACCTAATCTAATGCAGAAAAGTCTTACTTTACCATCTGTCTGTGAAATGTGTAACCTTATGTGTTTAGTATTTTCTACTGCTTCAGTGCCTTTTCCCTACATTTTGGTGTGTTTTGCCTTTAATGAGTTTTACCCATCGTTGGTACTGTCACATCTGTAGCTCTAGTTTGACGGCCGCATGCCGTTGCTGACGCCCAGCAATTTATATCTTCTGCCAGGTTGTATTATCTACTGAAGGGGGAAGTGTTGACATCAATCTGTGAAGTATGTAACTATGTTGTATGCAAGATAATAGTACTTTTTGTTCGTGAAATTTGTAGTTTATGAGGCGGAGTTTGTGGGCAGTCCCAGCATTCATTTTGATTGTTATGTAAAACCGCTTAAAAATCAATGTCAGCACATGGGGGTCGGTAATCGTATCCAATACTGTTGTGCCTCAGCTACTCAGTGCATTCAGCCACACTGGCGGGTTCTTATGTTTTCTGTACTATAAGTGTATTTTTTGTTTACAAAATGAGGCAGAGATCGGGATAATATCAGCATTCGCCTAGGCGACTTCGGGAAACCACCTAAAATCTTCAATTAGGACAGCCGTTATGCATGGGGATGGACTTGTGCCAGGTCCCATTGTACCTCTTCAATCCAATGTTAGGCGCCTCAGCTCACTGAACCACACTGGCAACTCAGTTTGTGTGTGTTATTTAGTGATTTATCTTTTTTCATTTGACTTATGGTTTTCCTGTTTATTGTGTCCTCTATTGAGTAGAGTTTTATATAATATTTATTCTTTATTTGTGGGATTCTGTTTAATCTATTTAGCATGAAACATATTGCAGCTTGTTTGTGATTATGTGGGTGGCCTGATGTGTAATGTATAATGAGGTCATTTGCTGAGGTTATAAATATACAGGGTGTTACAAAAAGGTATGCCCAAACTTTCAGGAAACATTCCTCACACACAAACAAAGAAAATATGTTATGTGGACATGTTTCCGGAAACGCTTACTTTCCATGTTAGAGCTCATTTTATTACTTCTCTTCAAATCACATTAAACATGGAATGGAAACACACAGCAACAGAACGTTTCAGCGTGACTTTTCAAACACTTTGTTACAGGAAATGTTCAAAATGTCCTCCGTTAGTGAGGATACATGCATCCACCCTCCGTCACATGGAATCCCTGATGCGCTGATGCAGCCCTGGAGAATGGCGTATTGTATCACAGCCGTCCACAATACGAGCATGAAGAGTCTCTACATTTGGTACCGGGGTTGCGTAGACTAGGGCTTTCAAATGCCCCCATAAATGGAAGTCAAGAGGGCAGTGAATCGAGGAAGTACAGTACATAATAACGAAACTAAAATAAGCTCTAACATGGAAAGTAAGCGTTTCCGGACACATGTCCACATAACATATTTTGTTTGTTTGTGTGTGAGGAATGTTTCCTGAAAGTTTGGCCGTACCTTTTTGTAACACCCTGTGTATATATATCTATATATATATATATATATATGGAACGAATGTTTATTTTTTGTATATTTTGCAATGGTGAGTTCCGAGAAATTCTCTTTTCCTTTCTCCTACTCTTCTGCTGTGAATTTTACATTTTTGTCTACGTAGTTAATGTTCTAGTACAATTTGTTAGTTGTTTCATTTGTGTCACTGATGAGACATTCTATATCGACCACTTATCTTCAAAGCTATAAGCTTAATATTTCCTTTTCTGTACGGTCTATGAACATATTGGCTGATGTTCCTGAAACTTGGGAGCCCTTAGGAAGACCTCTGAGTTGAAGGTAATATCTATAACTGAAAGTAAAATAGTTTTGTGAAATCAGCATTTTAGTGCAATTTTGATTTCATCTTTATGAATGTTGGGTAGTGGTTGTATCTCTTAAGGTTTGTGTTGAATAATTCAATGGTTCCTTTAATTGGAATGATACAAGTATTTCTCTGTTTGGGATATGTGTTTCCTTTATGAATTCTAATGTGTTTTTTATATTTCTGTTTAAAGTTAATGTGTAGTGTTGGCTTAGAAAACAAATTAAATATACGTTTAATCATGGAACATGTAGCGAAACCTCATTTTAGATATACAGAAAAACTACAGCGACAGATCAGATAGTACATTCCACATCAAACCACCCACATAATCACAAACAAGCTACAATATGTTTCATGCTAAACAGATTAAACAGAATCCTACAAACAAAGAATAACTACCAAATAAAACTTTATGTAATAGAGGAAATAGCAAAACATTTAATGCAAAGAACATACAGTTAACACAATGTACATGAAAATTATAAATTAAATTAAAGAAAGAGAAAACAGTAAATAACACATACAAACTGACCCTCCAGTGTGGATTAGTGCGCTGAGGAGACCCACATTGGATTGTGGAGGTACAACGGGACCTGGCACGAATCCAGACCCCTGTGTACCAGGCTGTTATGATTGCAGTTTTTAGGCGATTCCCTCAAATCATCTAGGTGAATGCCGGGAGGGTCCTCAATCTCCGCGTTATAAACTATACATTTTACAAACAGAAAATACACTGATCATACAGAACAAATTAGTCCTGCCATTCTGGATCAGTACGTTGACGGGCTGCACACTGAATGGGAGAGATACATTGGAATCGGGCACGAGCCAACGCCCGACTGCGGTTTTTAGGTGATTTTCTGCAGCCATCAAGGTGAACGCCGGGACGTTATACAATCTCCACCTTATAAACTACACATTTCCCAAACAAAAAATAAACTTATCATGCAGATAATATAGTTATACGTGTCACAGACCGATGTTAACACTTCACTAGTACGTAGTATAGCATGGTAGTAGGTATAAAATGCTAGGCGACAGCAATGGAATGCGGCCGTGGAAAGAAGGCTCCAAGATTGACTCTACCGGCTATGATTAAAACTCATAAAAGGCAGCCAACCCCTAAATGTTGCTAAAAGTCGATAAAGAGGGTAAAGATACCAAGCACGAAAAATAACATGTCTCGCTGACAGATTACAACGAACCATTTTACAGCAATAGATTAGGTACACGGTGCCTAACATGCCTAGTTAGACTTCGGACAGAAGCGAGATTCGTACACCCTCATCTCTCATAATGGACACTGGCCACCTCAGGTGGCCAGTGTCCATGCTGAATCGGAGGGGGGAAAAACAATCAAATTTCAGCCACACATAACCCATCAGACAAACAGATACAAAACAAATACAATTCAAAAACGCAAACAGACCACACAGGGCAATTAAAATAAGAGAAAATCATAGTTCGACATTTAATGACACATTCTAACAAACACATACACCGAATAGGGCCGGATTAAGGCAGCGCAAGGCCCGTAGCAAATGTGAAGTAGAGCTAAAAAAAAAAAAAAAAAAAAAAAAAAAAAAAAAAAAAAAAAAAAAAAAAAAAATACGTGGTTAATCCGGTACTGACACCGAATCATAAACATCTTAAAGAAACAAGACATCAGTATTGCACTTCGAATGAATTAAAGCAAATAAAAACAAAGTCAGGCACAAACAAATACCACAACTCAGGCATTTACCAACAACTGAGTTGTTAGAAAGCGCACTGTCTATGATTACTACCTTGCAAAAAGTGTGACCAATTGCTCAAGTCCGAATATGTTTCGGGAATAAAGCGGAGATGTGTATCAACAAACCTTAGCTAATCCACAAAAATAGTAAGTACTAAACAACCAGGATATGTTAAATGTTAAAATTACCAAGAGAAATGATGAATAATTTACCGAAAACTTTGAAAGAATTTAAAGATAAAATTTTTAGAGGGCAAATGTACGTAGGTGCAGGATAGGGGGAAGATGGATGTGTAGGGAAATTGCCACCGGAGCCTGTGCTTCATTGCAATTAAATTAAATATAAAATATAATTTAATAAGTTTATAAGCCAAATTTATATTTCAACTCAGATGGTGCCCTAATAGGAGACGAAAAGTGTACGACAGTAAACAATTGTATTGAAGTTATCTACTAACAACTAATTAATTAAGCAACAGCAACAACATTGTAAGTAATAATTACCAAATATTCTTAAGTAAGAATTGTTTTATTTATTTATAAGGTACCGAATGTTCCCAGAAATATTGATGTTTTCTTAATTTTTGTGATAAGTATCTTCAATAATGAAGAGAATGGGACAACACAGTAGTATATGTATCTGATGGAATCATATAGTTGTATTTACATATTGTATTCATTTTATTTTACAAATAAATATCTTTTGTTCTATTTAGTTTCAGATCTGAACCTGTAACACTAATGTATAAATCAGTATTCGTAATCCAACCCTAATTAGACTCTCTTTATTTTTCTTTAACGTTAATTTGATAGACGCTTTTTAGATAAAAAAAAATCACAGACGTTTTTCATGAATCCTTACATATTGTAAATTTACCTTCTATCTGTTTGGCACAGTATGCTTAAATCGTGAGAACCACAGAACAAATTTGAATATAAATATACAGTGACAGATTTTACTGAAGTAACTCTACCAATCTGACATGATAGAGAACTTCTTGCTATATTCCCTATGCTTTCAAAACCATTATGCTGAAAACACACTGAGCAGATATGGTCGAGTTGATTGTCGACTTTATGAAATATTTAATTGGTTCAGATTAGATAAAACCCATTTCGCTCCACATACACTACAATCATTATTGCTATATTTTTACTATCATTTTCTTGTATACTTTCTAAAACACGAATATAAAAATTCCTGAATATCAGTTTTTGAGGCATAGTTACATTTTCCAAAAGAACTTTCATAATTTGGTAACTGACTGCAACATCCACTTTACGACCATTACAGGAAAATAAGCCAACGAGAGATTGATAGCGACTGTAGTAAAAAGGCTTGTATTTTGCTATGCCTATATGCAAATTATTGAGTATAGGGACGGACACCAGAAGAAGAAGGCATGGCAAGACGTAACTAATATAATCGCGGCGGAGAAAGCTACCAAAGAATAGAAGATGAAGTAAATACATTATTTATTTTATGTGCTATTTGTTCACTCACAAACTGGCAAAATGATCTGCCAAGGGCAGACAGTCATCTCGACAGGAGATTAACGTGTGTAGTGATCGCAACTTCGTTGCGATCACAGTCTCATCGGTGGATTCGACCAAAACCGCATATACAACAAAGGCCTCTAAACCATATTTTTTCTTTCGTGGGTAACGTACAAATATGGTTTTAAGCTTCAGTTGTCCGTTAAACGCTTAATAAAAAACTAATGATCCAATTCAAATTAAGATTCTTTTTTAGTTGCGAATGAATCATCCAGTCAGGTTTTCATTTAGGCCAATATATTATCATAAACAATAAAGTAGCAACTTACCAGTATAGAGAATATTTTGAATATTCGTTGAGATTCGTTGGCTAAACTATTGGAGGCATCAACCTGATGTAGCCAGTCGCAATACTAGTTAAAAATAAAAGTGGTTTACATGTTCGAATTGTCTAGATCCAGGACTAGGGATTACCGCAGTGTAGCGACGGAGGGTTAGCAATTAATGGGTGAAAATTACCTTTATTGAATGATTTAAAGCTTAGAACGCTTTTCACAAGAAAAGCATGGTAACTTATAGCTAATTAAAGCCATATGACAGTAAGTTGGCGGAAAAATTTTAGTTTGTAGACTTTTAATTAATATTGGAGCCATATAAAATATTTATTTCGAAACATAGTAACGATAATAAATTCTTGAAATATGGAAATGTGTACTGTTAGATTAAAATGTTATGATTACCATCATATATCCTTCATGAAAAAGAGAACACTGATCTAGGAATTAGGAAGATCATTTTAAAACTCTGTGTGTGGAGCACAGCACTTAATAGTAGCGAAACATGGACTTTAGAAATACCGGAAATAAAGAAAACGGAAGCATTTGAAATGTGGTGCTACAGAAGAATGTTGAAAATTAAGTGGACAGACCAAGTACGAAATGAACGAGTTTTGGAAATGATGGGTGAGGAAAGAAGTTTGTGGAAGAAGCATACAAGAAAGAAGAGGCAGGCTGGTAGGTCATGTTTTGAGACATGCTGGATTGCAGTGGCGTAGCTAGGGGGGGGGGGCGGTGGGGGCGGTCCGCCCCGTTGTCACCTGTTTGGGGGTGACACCCACATTTCGAAAATAGTAATCGAAATTAGTGTGACACAAAAAAAATAATAATAATAAACTTCTTTTATCCTTTGGTGTCGAAACACGTCTACTTTTATTGTTATGAATATTTGTTTTTAGGTTGATCTAGCGCTTTTTCAAATGCGATCCAGATGGCTGTGCTCATTTGTTATATAAGAATATAATTGTTGGCAATACCGTGCGCTATATACAGGGCCTCCGAGGCCCTTGTATGTCTCTTTTTTTTAAATCTGTAATTTTTTGTTTGATTTCAAACTGCTTTCTAGTACTCTTTCACTAACACTGTGACATTCCTCCTACCAAGGCTGAACGAGATACCTTTTTAAGTTTTCTGTATAATTCTATACGTTTACCCATACACCGTGAATGCATAAGCAGGGCTTCAGAAGCCCTCACATATTTATAAATGTTCTTTAGCCTATATTGTCTTCAACATTTGTTTGGGAGCAGTTATTAATTCAACAATAACTGTAATAGTATTTCCAGCAACTGGAGTGCCAACAGCAGCAGTAGCTGGAGTAGTAACTAAAAAATAATACACACTGCTTTCACATATTGGCGATGTCGGTGTATCATTGATCTTTTTGCTATCAAATGTTTTATTATTGCATAGTATTGTTATCCTGTGCTGCTCTTGTCAGCCTCATTGTTACTGTAGTTTGTTTGTTGCTGCAAGGCCCATATTGTTACGAGTATGACTCGTTTAGTGCTGCACAAGCTGCTGTTCGAGGGACACGTCTTTTGCTATGGCTTCGACACGCAAAGCAAGAGTGTCAGTACGTGCAAATGCAGCTAATTTTGAAAGTGTTGTGGCTCAGTGGTTTGAAGAAGATGATTCTTACGAGGAAGGAAATATTTTTGAAGATGCAAGTAGTGAAGAATCAGCCAATGAACCTGCAGATGTGAATATTGAGGCAGATGACAGTCCTTCCGATAATATTACTTCATCAGAGTCTGAAAATGAAGAACCACCACAAAAAGGTATAGAAGACCACACATGTATTAGTCGGAAGGAACGATTTGGAAATTAGAACCTCCTGCAACTTTTCGTACACCTGTCCATAATATCGTAAAGAAGGCACCTGGTCCAGCCCGTGGTTTGAAAACCTGTAAACCTAAGGATGCCTGGGACTATTTCATCTCCAAGGAAATACTAGAGGAAATCATCAACTGCACAAATATTGAAGGCAGAAGAGTGGCTGCTTTGCGTGGTAAAACGTGGAAAAACGTTTCGCTTGCTGAAATGGAGGGTTTTCTTGGTCTTTTACTGCTTTCTGGTGTTGAGAAGAGTTGGGATGTCCCTATTAGAGAATTATTCTTGGATGAAAAGGCAAATCCTACATATAAGGCCACCATGTCAGTAAATAGATTTGAGGATATAAGGAGAATGATTAGATTTGATGACAGGCGTACCCGTGAAGCTCGATCTGCAGATGACTAACTTGCAGCTGTTCGTTATGTATGGGAACTATTTCTTGACAAGTGTAGAAATAGAATGATTCCCAATGATTCGCTCACAGTTGACGAACAGCTAGTCCCATTCCGTGGAAGATGCAGCTTCACCCAGTATATGCCCTCTAAACCAGCCAAGTATGGCATAAAAATATTTTGGTTATGTGATGCTACATCTGCATATGCTTTAGACATTTGTTTACACGGGAAGGAAGCCGCATGAACCTATTCAGAAAAATCTTGGATTGAATGTGGTGAAAGATCTTGCTAAAAGCATTGAAGGATCATCAAAAAATATTACTGTTGACAACTTCTTTACTAGTGTCCAGCTGGCAGAAGAGATGCTTCAGAAGAAAATTACAGTGGTGGGAACAATCAAACAAAATAAACCAGAAATTCCTAATGAGATGAAACCATCAGCCTCAAGAGCGATTCATTCCTCTTTGTTTGCATTTAGAGGTGACATTACAATGGTGAGTTATGTTCCCAAAAAGAAAAAGCCTGTAGTTCTCATTAGCACAATGCATCACGACAGAAACATTGATGAAACTCATGCAAAAAAGAAACCAGATATAATAAAGTTCTATAACTCTACGAAGGGTGGAGTAGATCAAATGGACCAGAAAATTCGTTATTACAATTGCAAGAGACAAACAAGAAGATGGCCATTTGCATTATGGATGAATATGATGGACGTTGCAGCAATGAACAGTGAAATTTTATTTTCCGCCCAACATCTGACATACCATAGTGGAAGAAGTGATAAAAGGCGTTTGTTCCTAAGAGATTTAGCAGAGGAAATGGTAAGACCACTAATGGAACTTCGTATTCAGATCCCTAATCTTCCAAAGAAAATCGTTGATGCCATGCAAAGATGTGGTGTTCAGAAAGATGTCATATTGCCGAACCAACTACCTGTATCAGGAAAAAGAAGAAGATGCAATTATTGTCCATATAATAAACACAGGAAAAGTGCTATGACATGCATTAAATGTAAAACCAACATTTGTAAGGAACATAGTGGCGTTCTTTGTGCTTCTTGTTTGTCACATGTTGAAAACTAAGAAAAATGCAATTTTATGTGAACAATGAATAATAACTTTTTGTCAAAATATTGCCTATATACATAATATTGTGAATAGTGAGTATGTTTTAATTGAAGAAATTGGTTGTAATAAATGTTATAAAATGTAAACTGCAACTTATAAGTGAATTAATTAATAAAATGTTAATCAGGCCCACCAGATCCTGTTACTGTATCTTAGGAATCTTTCAATATGACAGTAAATTTGACAGAAATAAATTTAACTCCAAAAAATGATTATATGAAAAGACGAAAATTTAAAATTAGGCAGGGCCTTGGAGGCCCTGCATATGCATTCATGTGTGTTTTCGGCACCATGCATCCTAGGGGCTTAAACAAAGAGAGCACCGCTCTGTAGCTCCAACAATCACAAGAAATCGTTCATTGTTGTGCTTGCCGACCGTCCCTGTTGTTTGGTTTGTTAGAAGCAGCGGTGGATATAATGTAAGTTTTCTTGTATAAAAAGAGCAAGTTTTAAAATTAAAGTTTATATATAATTGCTAAAATCATAGTAATTAAACAGTTAATTTGTAAATCCTCGAAAATATTTAGAGAAAATTTGGAAATGAAAACCAAGCGTATGTCGGAATACCCGTAGTCTATGTTTTAAAATTGTTTTGCTTATTTAGAATTCCATTAGCTTTCAAGCTAAGATTTACAAATGCTTTGAAGTTTTTCTAGGAATTTTTGAATTTATTATCTGACAGATTCGTGATGTACAAACTGAGTACATTTCGCGTTATCCGATTTACACTCTGCGTACCTGCCTATTATCGACAGTGCACCTATATTCGACATGAAATCGTATCATGTTCGAATTTATGCTAGTAAAAACTGTGCATTAAACTAGCAATACTGTCAGGTTTCAAATCCATCTGAACGGGTCCAAGTGTTCGTTGATGGTATCGTCCGTCGTTGGTAATCAGTTTTTGTAAAGCTTGTGTTTAAAACAGTCGGAATCGTAACTGTTGTGTATAGAACTGTAATGTAAATTATATATATTAAAACTGTAAAGGAAATGAAATGTAAATTGTTAAACTATGTAAATAGAACTGTAAAGTAATGAAATGTGAATTGTCATAAAACGCAAAGAACTTGGCTGTGTGGCTGATAAGGCCGAAAGCCATTTAAATAAATAAATAAAAAAAAAGTCGGAACCGCGTATCTTGCTAGCGAAATCGTAACATTAGTAAGCACTTAAATTCTAGGTTCATGTAAGTTTGCTATGCTTTCTTCTGATCGAGAATATGCAAATATGATCGCGATGAAATAAATAAGCGTATGATTCTCTATGAATTTTCCATAATAAATTTAGAGAAGAAGAAAATTTGTATTATGGGTAATCCCTCTGTCGAATACAGGTGTATTCCTTAAATCGACAGGGATGTCGAACTTTTGTTCCTGATCAAACTGAGCGAACATTCTAGCCGTTTACAACATTTTTATTTACATGCTACATAGCGGCGCTAGAAATGTAAAATTAACACGTGAAGACGGTCTTCAGTACATACAGTGTCATATTTAGAAGTCTGTAGCTACGTGTATCTTAGGCGGATAGTAAAATACTTCACTTGTGAAGTACTTCATGTAAAGACGGCAGATATCGCAAAGGCATGTTCTTATATTACCTAAACCGTTTTTTTTTTTTTTGTTTTTTTTTTTTAAATTTCGTTGTTTTTATATTGCATTTATTGTTCTATTTTTATGAAGGAACTTAATGTAGAGTTGCTTCTCTGACTACACAGTCTCTCCCAGGGTCTCACGACTTGTGGGACCCGGATTCTGGGTTTGCACCCATGGAACCCCATCTGGGTCTGGAATTGCTTCTACTTGGATCAAGCCACTTCTGTTAACTTTCCTCTCGATATCCCTTGCGAAGTCATTTAAATACAACCTATGTTAACGTTTCAACAACAAATGATTGGGTAGTTTTCGATTTTTTTAAATTTATAGCGAAATATTATGGTCGCCCTATAGTTACACTGGCAAAAATTAGAATCTCACCATGCATACAGGAATGGTAGAATTTTAGGAAACTTTGAAGATATCTCCAGGGCCATACCCATAAGAAATGGTAGCAAATGGAAATGGATTAGGATACGTTATTACCTTTAGATACAGTTTTCAGTAAGAAATGCGTCCAACTTGAGCACCAATGCATTCGTGGATTCTTGCCGACATTGAATCAACAAGTGTTTCGAATGTCTTCTTGGGGTATTTGTCTTTACGCCTGCATGTCTTTTGCAGTCAGTTATTGCGCAGTTTGTGCTGGTTCACCATGTGATCAAATGTGTCTACTCCTGGTATCCCAGACATGCTCTATTGGGGACACATCTGTGGACTGTGCTGTTCAAATTGTGATCGAAACTCCTTGCAAGGCTTGTGTAACGATGGCCGCAATATGAGGACGGGCATTATCTTGTTGCAAGATGCGATTTGAATGGTGAACATGAAGGGTATCACAATAAGATGCAGTACCCTGTCTCCACATAGTGGTGGGCTGTCATTGTGCCATCAACAACAGCCGACTCAGTCATGCTGTCGAAACTGATTGCCGCCAAAAAATGACACCGGTGACTGTATTTGTGTGATGTTCTGAAATCACAGCAGGTAAGCCGTTTTCCAATACGCCTCCGAACATGTCGTGAATTATCACTTTGCCACAGACAGAATCGAGACTCGTCTGTAAAGACGAATGTACGCCATCCACATGTCCTTTTATGTTTTGCATTACGCCAGGTTAGATGATGCTGGCAATGAAATCAGATTAATGGGGCACATTGCATAGGGTTCAGAGAGCGTACTCCAGCTTCAAGCAATTGGTTTTCAATCGTCCGCGGAGGGGGGTGACTCTCTCTGTAACCACTGTTTGGATCTGGCCTGCAGTCAACCATTTGCCAACAGCAGCCACCCACACAATTTGGCGGTCTTCACGTGCTGTTATCCATCAGTATAGACCTCGAGTATTAGAGCTTTCTTTCATCACTGTGTAACAAGTCTGTATACTGACAATGCACTACGGCCAATCCTTTGGGAGATTTCACGATATGATGCACCTTTTTAAAACACGTCAATTCTCCGACCTCTCTCACAGTTAGACATTTGAGTGTATAGAGTTGCCACTCTTCGCCTGGGCATACTTAGCCAACAAGAACTTGTGGACAACAAAGTGTCATGTTACACCACACTGTACGCCACTAGTACGTTAAAAGAATATAAAAAAATAGCAATTTACGTAATAGATAGCACCGTAATTCTCATATTATTACATGTAAAACTTTCAATTTTAAATCATTTATTACTCCTCATGCGGGCATACTTGGGGCCAAATTTCATTCATTTATCTCAACATCGTATGGATGTTGGGATTTTAATTTGCGCCAGTGTGTGTATCAGTTGCTACGTGTAAAGGTCGAGCTCTATTTTGCCAATACTGGTTTGTACTGTCACCGCAACGACAGTCGGCCGAGTGGCAGCTCGCCCCCTCGCGTCCACAATTTTCCATAGCTCGCCCATGTTCCTACCCGGTCTTTAGTCTCCTTTAACTTTTTCAAGTGATTGTTACAGAGAATCAGTGTTGGGGATGACAGGTAGGTTTGATACCTTTACTTTATTGTGCACAGTTTTGGTACAAAAGTACATTAAAATACTTTTTTATCTGACTCATGTAATCACCCATCTGGTTGATCTTTTATGTACAAAAATAGTATCCCAGCGCAGCAGTACTCGATTAACCACGTAGCAGAAGGTAGCAAATGTCACGGGCCTCGCGCCTTCTAGGGGGCCTCGCGCCTCCTAGGGGGGCCCCGCACCTCCTAGGGGGGCCCCGCACCTAGGCTAGATGGGCGACCTTTTTTGTTTTTAGCTCCACAGTTTTCCCCAGGACGGCAAAAATCAAGGGCCTCTTCTTCACATTTGCTACGGGCCCCGCGCTGTCTTAATCCGGCCCTGCAGCGCAGTATTAACAAATCATTACCACACTGTACCGGAATGAAAGATTCTCGCATATTTCAACGCAATCGCAATGAAATGTCAATCACTTCGCACTTGACGTGTTTGAGGTTCTTTTCGATTCATTCAGTATTTTTTTATTATTATTATTATTATTATTATTATTATTATTTTTTTAAAAAAAAGCAGAGAATGAGGTTATAACATATTTTAATTTAAATTTAGGTCGTAAAGATTTTGTATAATAAATATAATAATTTCATGTTATCTCAAAGTTCTAGTCAGAGTTTCTTATTAGGAAACTGGCAGTGCATCTATATCGTAGTCACCTAACTTCGAAAGGAGACCTACAGATTAACGTGAAATTCGAACACGGAGCGTCCTAGAATCCTCGTATTAACAGATAAAAGCATTGCCAGAGGTAAATGTCAATTTTTAGGCCCGCAAAAATTACAGTCGAGTCCGGGATTTGAACCGGGACCTTCAGTATCCAAACCGCACGCAGTCATTTGAGTCACCAGTCCGAATGTAGGTGTAATGAAAAATAAGTTTACAAACATGATACAATGAATATACTTTTTTCTATACCATCTATTTTTGCTATTAAAAAAGACGAATCAACTTTTATGTGTTTGAATACATATTTTTCAGTACTTCTAGATTAGTCTGGCGTATGGTTACGGCGTGCGATTCGGGTGTGGAAGGTCCCCGTTACAAATGCAGATCTCGGCTGCAATTTTTGTGGGTCTTAAAACTGATCTTCAACTCTGGCAATGTTTTGATTTATTAATGCGAAGATGCTAGAACAATTCCTACATGTTAAGAACATCTTATGAACATGGATGAAAAAAAAAGACACTTGTTTTAAGACCAACAATAACATGAAAACAACATTTGGTCGTAAGGGAAGGGGGAATTTCCGAACTCTCTAGATGCGTTCTCCACATCCAGCTGACCGACACTGGTCCACACCGTCAAAACATAAACCAATCCAATGATGGCCGCGTGTCGGCCGAGTGTCGGACGACATGCCGTGTCCTTTGGACAAACTTCGACCGAGTGAGCGCCAATAGTAAGAAACGTGTCGGTGCGGTGACGGTGCGGAACAGTATCAGGCAAGAGAGGCCCGATCTTCAGAGGAGTTAAAATTAATCTAAAACCACTTTCGATCACCAGTGATCAACACGTGGCTAAAATCTTGCCATATTGATTATTGAACATGAAGTAAATCAAATTTTTAATTTCGAAAATGTGATTTACTGGTTTGCAGTTGTTAAAGCTAGAAAGAGGGGATTGTGAAAGCAATTGTTTTTATTTTATTTGTATATCTTTTAAATGTTGTTAATCTTACAATTTTATTAACTATGTATTATTTTTGAATAACAATAAATTTTTATTTAATTATGTTTTATTAATATCATATTTTACACCTAAAAGATGATATAATATACTCAATTTTGGATTTAAGTTTTCAAGGGGTGACACCATCGATATCCGCCCCGGGTGTCACCCACGCTAGCTACGCCACTGCTGGATTGGTTAATTTGTTAGTGGTGAGAACAGTCGAAGGAAAGTACTGTAGAGTAAGACAGAAATTAGAATATATGACGCACATAATTGAGGACGTGGGTTGTAAGCTAGTGTTGCCAGGTGTCCCGATCTGCGCGGGACGTCCCGATTTTCGGGGTCTGGGGACGCGTCCCGATTTACCATCGATCGGGACGCGAAATGTCCCGATTTATAGCTAAGTGATAAAAACTATTCACTCATCGCAAAAAATTAAATCGCGGTTCCACGTCAGACGCATCTCATGATTCATCAAACCAGTAATACTATTCAGAACTTATGGTGCAACTGACCCCACTAACCTACGCGCTGTGCCAAAAACAGTTTAGGAGCGTCGATTAAAGACGTGAGGTGTTTTTACAAAATTCACCTTCCCCCTGCTGATCGATCTCATTTGAGGACCCCCCTTTTTGTTAGCTCTCCTGCTTCCGAAGGTGGTTATACCCTAGACAAAGACGATCCATTTCTAGACCTTATACTCCCCTCCCTCCCCTAAAGCCGACATCCTCGTCTTTTTTTTTTTGTGTCCTTGAAGAATTTCAAAAGCTCACCTGAGATTTTAATCCACCCCCCCCCCCCTTTCGTGAGATTTGGCGATATTTCGTCGGACCCCCTTTCCCCTATTTCACCTCACGTAATTAATGGATGCCCCCTTAGCATATTTAACGGTGGCAAAAGGCAAAAATGATGTAACATAATACCAGAAATGTAATGAGCACAAGAAAGAAAGGAGTTTCAGTTTAACAACATCGCTGAAGTTATTTTTAACACAGATCAAATGAACACCCAAGAATCAAGAAGTGATAGGTGCTTGTCACAAACGCATATCACTCGGTCAGGCATACCTTGTCATACAGTTCATTCGGTTGTGAATCAAAACTCAATAGTATTTTGTATAAAGATTCCAAAAATGCTCAGAAAGGCCAGTGGGATTGTACAAAATGGTTTGAGTTCGGCATCTACCCAATAAGCGATCAAAACTCTCCAAAATGATACATTTTATATTGTAGTTACAGTCGCCTCCAATCAGAGTAGAACAAACATTTTTTGTGCTTATGGTAAGATTTTAGAGCCCAACTACGAATTCATATGTTTGAGGATTGTGAAGAAGCGAATGAAGCAGCATCAGACACGTATAAAAATTTAGTAACACGACTGTAGGAGCTCAGTATTGTGGTGTGACAGCGTCACCCACAATGAATATAATTAATTATTATTTAATTATATTCATAATTCTTTTTTTATTATATTCAATTTATTAATTATTTAGTCTTGCAACGTGTAATTAATTGTAAATAATGAGGGTTGTCTGGATAGGTTAAATGTATGTAAAACCAGGGCGGCCAAAGGTATATTTTATTGTAAATCAATTTTTCTGTAAACGCATGGCTCAGAAGGGCTGAATATCGAAGGCTAGAAACTGCCATTTCGGCGGTTGAGAGAGGAACAATGGAGCAGGCGAGGCGACTCGATGGCGCCGGGACAGCCCGGCTTGAGTCCCGTTCGAAATCGGGCGGTGACCTACCCCTACCCCGCTACTACCCCGAAGGCCACGTAGGAAACGCGCGAAGGAAACGGCGAATGCGACGCATGATATTAAACACGTGACGACGGAAATGTGTAGATAGCCAATCCTGAACATTTATTGGGGTCTACAATACTAATTCCGTGGAGTTCTTTTACATGTGGCGAGCAACTAGCCGAGGAAGAAGAAGGAGCCATTTTAGACATCACTTCTGTCCAAGACGAGCTGATGAACGGACGTGACTTCTGTCCAAGACGAGCTGGTGAATAGACGTGCCAGCCGGCACGCTCTCTGATGATCATTGTGGTTGATCATTTCTTGCTTTGGGAAAGCGAGATGTTGAGTGGCGTGCTTGCCATTATTCGGAAGTTATGCTAATAACGCGGTCGTAGCCGCTTATTTAGCTTCCATTGCTGCAGTGGCATTGTGTTTGTC
>JARYHS010014543.1:0-16000 GCA_031002005.1 Vandiemenella viatica
ATCCCGCTTTACAAAGTGGGTAAGCCTCCGACCTCCACGTTCTGTGATGAGGCGTGGACGTCCACCACCTTGTCGCCTAGTCGTAGTTTCACCGTCCTTCAACCGCTCTGCATAGATGATCATTACAGTAGCACGCGAACAGCCGACCAGCCTCACCATTTCCGAGATGCTCGTTCCCAGAGGCCGCGCTTACAAACCACCGGCCCGTAATTTAAGGGAACTGCGTGACCTGTGTGTAGACATCTGGTGCCAGTCAACTCTGGAAACCTAACAAGGACTTTACGAATCCATGCCACGCGCGAATCGCTGCTGTATTGCACCCCAAATATGGACCAACACATTAAAAATCAGGCGGTCATAATGTTTTGGCTGATCAGTGTATGTCGAAAGACATTACTGTGGAACATAACTATCTCACCTCATATAAGGGCTTCGTCATCAAGAACAGAAGAAAGAATGTCATCTGTTTGGGACAGACGATAGTACACATATACAACATATTAACTGTTGGATTACATTTTACACGCTTTTTATTGAATGTGTTATTATTCATGTCAAGATATTACACATAAAATACCAGAAGTCCACAAAAAAATTAGATCTTATAAATGAATGGGATTGGGTTTAGTCCTCCTATGAAGAATTTTTTTTATCTGAATTGACTATATCTTCAAGGTAACAACAAAGCAAATAAATAATTGGGGTGCCAGCTATAAGTTGTCAGATAGACCGGATTTCACAAGCAAACGACGTAACTTAAAGAAGTATTTACTCACAGACTCCACTCCTGGGTTTAATTAAGGCCAGCTACAGATTTTTTGTTCTTTTCTGCTACCCTTCTTGATTCCTCTCTTCCACCTTCTAGAAGAGCTAGTTGCCAAATGTCCGTGGGTCATTAACGACAACTTTGTGGACTAGTTGATGTAATAGCCGCTGTTCTGTATGAGTTGTGTGGCACTCACTTTGATTACCGGTAATTTCGGAGACCGCTAACGGCGAGTTAGCACTCCCAGGGGATAACGTGATGGCTTCAATGTATTAACGCGTGCCGGAGGACCTTGAAAAAGACGGAAGGGCCGCTCGATCTAGAGGCTAAGCCCCAGAATACAGGGCGAATAGGCAATATTTTCGACAGTTCACTAATTGGTAATTAAATGTGCAGAAGCGCATCTACTTTAAGCGTGATTTTTTTTTATACTTATGGCTTTTAAAGGAACCATTCCGGAAATCGCCTGGAGTGATTTAGGGAAACCATGGAAAACCAAAATCTGGATTGTCGGACGGAGATTTGAACCCGCGTCCTCACGAATCAGACGCCAAAACTTAACCACTCACCCACCAGTTTCGGTCGCAATAATTTTGTGTGAAAACTTCTCTACCAGATTCTTCCCTTTTCATAATACCAGCCCACTGCAGTAATTTCTCCATTGGCTTCAGAATTCGTTTTAAAGTGCTTCACGTTATTTTGGCTTTCTAGGTTGTGACTTACTGGTATGTATAAAGCCGCGTTCCCACGACGTCTTGTAACGAAGGCGGGACGGGACGGATACTCAACAACACGCCATGGGAACGGGGCCGCCTCTGCTAGCGGGAACGAGTCGCAGCTACCCAATCTCTGTCGGAAAACATCACAGGCGTGTGTAGCGGTGCGCTGTTGACATCGGTTTACAGCAGCGGTGCGCACTCCTTCTGTTGCTGTAAAGTGCTCTGTGCCAAACGACACTAGGCAACGTGGTGGGGAGGTGATGTCGAGGTAAGCTAGGGCTAACCTGCTGCGCGCGCTCGTCCCTACACTTCGGCTAATGAGGTCCCGTCCCGTCCCGCCTCCGTTACAAGAGATCGTGGGAACGCAGCTTAAGATATACACAAGAGGAAATTAAAATCCTAACACAACGACGGAATTTGGCGGCAATCAGTTTCGACAGCAGGACTGAGTTAGTTGTTGTTGAAAACACAATGACAGCCCACCACTATGTGGACTGGGTGCTGCATCCAACTGTCATACCCTTCATGTCCACCATCCATATCGCATCTCCAATAGGATGATGCCCGTTCTCATACTGCAAGGCTTGCAAGGGGTTACGATCACAATTTGGACTGCACGGTACCCAGATTTGTCCCCAACAGAGCACGTCTGGGTAACCAGGAGTAGACACATTAGATCACGTGGTCACCAAGCACAAACTGTGCAACAACTGACTGAACGAGACATGCAGGCGTAAAGGGACATACCCCAAGCAGATGTTCGATCGCTTATTGATTCAATGCCGGAATGGATTGGTTCTCAAGGTGGGCACACTTCTTACTGACAAGTATATATGAAGGTAGTAAATTTAGCCGGATCCATTTCAATTTGTTATCATTTCTTCTGTGTATGACCCTGGATACATCTACAAAGTTTCCCATATGGGTGTTGTCATTTTAATCTCCGTGAGTGTATATAAAATATGTATAACTTTGTATCCGAGGTTCCGCGAGTGGAGTATTTTGTTTAATTGAAGTAAGAATAAACGTTGTCAGTGTTAGAGGCACTCGGCTGTGTGGGGAGGCAACAGGAAGTCACATTCAGGTGTCATTTCCGGTCAGGTGAGTCGGTGGCCTGCTTCTGCTTGAGAGTGTGAGAAGGTTTGTCAGCTACACAGTTGTCAGCAGCAGTTGGAATGGCCTCAATACTGGGAGACGTACGCAAGTAATGTGGTCGAGAAACAGTATAAGATACTACATAGATTGGAGTGATTGTATGTAGATGTGAATAAAATGTGTTATAAAGTCGATGATCTAATCTGTGAGGATTACCATCAGTACCATATCATTTATATTACACTGGTACTATCAAAGAAATTTTGAAATTTATGTTCTGCAATCTTTCGAGGCTGAATAGCTGAATTGTTTTGACTCATAACGTGCAGAATGACGTGGGGAATGACGGTAAAACAAACCTATCACACCGTCAGGAATAAACAACCAGTCGAATCATGATGTAAGGATAATTAATAGAAGTATTAAATGTCCTGGAAGTGTAGTGACGGATATATAAGTGAAAAAAGGTGACAAGGAAAATCATTGCAAGAATTCTGAGAAGTGTGAAACCTAATAAGGATGTTGTAACAGCCCTAAAACCTAAACTTAAATGGAATGGTATTTTATGAAGCACTTATAGTAAGCTAGAGTTTGGTTGAATATGATCTGGTAGGATTGCTTTGCAATTTCCTGTAAATCAATGTATATAGACTTTGTTTTATGAAAAGAAATTATTTAAAGGTCATTAAATATGTTTAAGAACAGAATTGTGCAAGAGAATTGCTTAAATGTTCGTAATTCCAAGTATTAATGCAAGTTACGATGTCTAAAGGACAATTTGCTATAGTTTAAAATGATTTCTGTGAATATTTTGTGTTTAAGTTTCTTTCATTTCCATTTCTGATCACTTTGTATTGATTGTAAATGATTATGTATTAATTCTGATTGTTTTTAATATGTTTCAATTGTTTAAGTATTGTTAATGTTCGAGAAATATCTGGCGGAAGCTTTTGAAGTGTTCCAGAAATTTCGATGGAGTTTACATAAAGCTAACATCCGAGACAGAGAAACAGTTTTTCACCGACTCAATTTACGACGGCCAAGAACTGTATTGTCTGTGGAAGAAGTGTTGTATACAATCGCTGGATCGTATGTATTCATGTAACCAGTATCGTTGACGTCGTCTTTCTATGCAAATAAAACAAATGTTAAATTCAACTTTATGGTGGACTGTTTAATTATCGTTTGAATTAAACCACGAACAATCTAATAATTTCTTGCAGAGAACTGAAGGAATAACTTAAAGGGTGTATAATTTTCTTATCCTCACCGATGCTTCAGAAATGTGTTTGCTAAAAGAAATGTATGTTGGCAAAGATAAAGGCAATGAAAATGAAAGTAATTACAAGCAGAATAGGAATGACGGGAATGAGAAGGATAAGGAATGAGTAGGTTAGAGACATAGTATAGGAGACCCCCTTGAGGGAAATGATAATAATTATGAGACTTAAACCGTATGGACGTTTATACAGAACAGAAGACGATAGAATACGGAGAAAGATTCATGAAAGGATGACACAACGCAGTCGATTAAGAGGAAGGTGTAGGGGTATATTGAATCGTCGGGATGATTTTTTGTTTTTATTTTTTATTTTGACTTTCGGTATTTGAGGTCACACAGCCAACTGAACAGTGATTATATGTGATCCAGCGCTTTAAGTTTCTTCTAGTATCAATTTTACAATCAGTTATACACACTACAGGACAGATATGACATTCACAGACACAACACTTAAACACCATGCCCACGGCCGGATTTGAACCGGCGACCTTCGGCACGCGAAGCCAATACTCTACCCCCTACGCTACCGAGGCCGGCCATCTGGATGAAGGTGCAAGAAAAAAAAGGGAAGATTGGGCCATAGAGTCGGTGGTTAGAAAGATGAACGGGAGGTTTTGTGTTTATAGTAGACCTGTCCACTGGCGCAAAATTGAGGATGATGGTGATAAAGTCAATACTCCGTAATTAAAATTGCAGAGCACATCATAGTCCGTTTTCATAAGAGATAACAGAATGCAGATCCAATATATCACCTGTTTCGATGAGAATCCAAACTCTTAGGCCTGAATCAAGAAGGAGAACCTTGTATTTAACGACACAAATTTCATTACCATTCATAAAATGCCGAGCAGAACTATGACGAAACGTGGCATCAGCAAAAATCTGGGCTAGCAACTCACGTACAAAAGCTGAAAAGCTCTGAAGAGATTAAGAACCACAGTATCTCGATGGAAAGAAAACCTGAAGGAAGGGGGTTACATTTTCTGATTTCCAAGAAACTCAACGAACCCTGTACGCTGTACTATGTGTAATTTGGTCTAAAGAGATTTGCTAGTAAAGAGAGCAGCAAGACTTTTAAAAAATGTGATCGAATACAATAAATTATCGTGACACGTAGAGGAATAGAGACGGCATTCACTGCGGTAAACATTATTGAAAGAAATAACGTAAAGGGTATGACGCATGCTCGGCCGATTTATAAGAATGCTTTATTAATTGACATACGGGAACGTCCATAAACTACGTGGCTCCTTATTGGTCTCCCTGGAATCCCCTCCTGCCTCCCCATACACGTAGCCTGACGGTGGCTTTTGTCTCGACACCCCTTCGTCCCTTTCTGTGTGCCCCGTAGCTTGTTCCCTTATTAATTCCAGAAGGAGTTTTGTACTGTTTTCTCTTAATAGACTATTATTAAAATTATTGCGTGTATAATAAACACAACCAATATTTGTGTTATGTACTTTTCTGTAATTACAAACGTTCTGAATGAAATGTTTATACTAACCGCTGTTGCAAATGATCAATTATTGATAAAAACATCTTTCTCAGGAACAGTCAACGTTCATTTTCTTTTTGAGGTTGTAACGTACCCTGTATCGTTACCTTTTATTTCGTAGAGAACACATGTGAGTGTTACTTTATCATACTTTTAAAAATATACTTTTTGCTTATATTTCCTGCACAAGACCAGTACTTAAGGATTTCCTTAATCCCTCTTTGTCCGTTGCTGGTTTTATTTCGATGGTCACGCTGTAAATCAAATTATTATTAATGAAATTCTTACCATACAAACTTAAAATCAACTCCTTTGTCTATATCTATATTTCAGTCTCAATATGAAATTAAACACTTTCTACATATGTTATAATTCCTATATTTTTCATTAAACAAAACAATTATCATTTCCAAAGCCACATTCCATTATCTTTATCAAAAACCCTAAACCCTCTGCCCTCAGGCTAATATTTTCCTCTTCTTAATCCCGCCAGGATTCTTGTGGCTTCCATCGAGCCATTCTGTTTCATCTTTTCACTTAAAACATGTTCTTTCCAAAACCAACACGTCCTCTTCCTTTCAAATCTTTTCTTCAACTCTAAATCGACTGTTCTTTATTTTCCAGAGATCTCATTATATTTATCTTGACATATTTTGACCTTGAAACTTAAAAACACAGAGTGAGTATATACAATTACAATTATTTAAAAAAATGCCTTTTTTAATAACAAAATCACAAAATGTGAGGTTGTGTACCTCACAAGGTGTTACTAAAAACATCTCCGTATCTCATTCATCATTGTTCATTTATTGATAAAATAGAACAAAATATCTGTGACGTAAAAATCTAAGAACTGCTGCATTTTTTCCCGCAATTTTGTCATCTTTCTACGTTAGCGCGGAATGATTCTTTCATCTGCTTAAAAGATTTCTATAACTCATTGGATAGTGAAAATCTCGTTGGAAAAACATTTTCGATAAGCTTCGTAAAGTTTATAGAAAAGCGTAATTCACACCACGCTTTAAATTCGAAATAATACTTCAGCGAAGACAATAGTTAAAGTTACACTGAAATTTATTTGACAGAACAAAATTATAATTATTTAATAAATGAGCGATGTGATCAAAACAAATACGAACTGTTTTTTTATTGCCTTGGAAAATCCCGTGTGATATATGTAAGCGAATTTGAGTCTAGGTACGGCATGTAATGTCTAATGTTTTTCAAATCGTAATACGCCGTCACGGGTCGGTTTGCTAAAATGGGCCTGCCACGTGCAACCCAACGCTATGACTTCAAATCACACGCATACGCGGCGTTGTCAGTATAAAGGATATCTAACTTACACACTGAGACAATCAAAAGACGGAAATAAATATCCACATGCTGTTGTGTGTTCTGTACCTTATTTTAACGGTGACAAATTATATGAATGAAAAACTACGTGGCTTGGCTTGGATCCACCCCCACCCCACCCCCACCCCGCCTCATTCCCACGTAGCGCTGCGTAGCTTTCTACCAAACTCCTCCCCCCCCCCCCCAGACTGAGCCACGTAGTTTATGCACGAGAGAGAAGATGTTAATATTTTATCTATGCGTGCAACTGAAGGTACCGTTATTAGTGATAACTATACGTTTATGTTTCTATTTTTAATGTAAAATTTTTAGTACTAGCCAACACTTGTTGACAGCTAACTATAAGCTACCGATGTGGGATAAACTGTAGATTAATGGGCACTTAAAAATCTCTTACAATATGAAGCATTCATATCCAGCACTAAGTAATACTTTCTTGATGGCAGTATACAAAGTCAGGAAGTTAAGTAAGGTGCTCGTAGGAAGCGCATTTACTCATTGATTAGTACTCATTAATTGTTGCTCGTTACCTTTAAATTTATACATTAAAATTTTCCATCAATTTTCTGTGTAAGGTTTAATACGGTGATTCGTTCCTTAAGCTCTCAGTTATGAGAACTACTTGTTCTTATTCGGATTTAAACTGAACTTTCCTGTGATAAATCACGCTTTCTACCATTGGAATAATGAATCATCCCCTTTTCTAATTTACTTCCAAAGGAAAGATATTATCTCACTCGGACCCAATGTCGTAAAGGTTCTGAATGGCTGGCAGAAGCTACGTATCTCCATAAAATGCAGTTACTTCTTTTACGAATGTTGATTAAATAAGTTAATCTAAAATTTACCTAACTTACGAGTTGAGTTTCTTGGAAGGTTGAGAAGAAATAACCATAGAAAAATATGGCCACATGAAGTTATATTTAACAGTTTAGTATACTGAAACATGTTTCTAAATAGGTTGTAGGAAGCCAACGAATTAATTGAGATTTTTTAATTAAAATGTGATCGAACCAAGAGCTTCCAGAAAACGAAGCAGGAAATTATAGCTACCCATCAAGAACGTTACTTTTTGATAAGATCGCGCCACGGTACATGGGTTATTTTCACGTTTCTTCATTCATATGCTTTCTAGTCATAAAAATGTTTAAAACATATCAGTACTTTTTCTCGTCAAATGTTTAGGCTTTATGTGACAATGCAGAAGACGTTCCTAACAGTGTATTAACTCTCATTTAAAAAAAAATAAAAATGAATCAAATATTTTGTATCAAGTTTCAAACATGTACTTGATTTAGCTTGGTCGATAATTCTATTAACAGTATCCTTAAAGCCCGTCAAAAATGACGGGTTTAACGGAGTGTTCTAACAATTCATTTCTTTGTGGTTGCTTATGTAAATAGAATTGTTAGAAAATAAAGTTCAATGTAATTTCTCGTTCCTTGTGCTGTAGCAAGAAGTTTCAGTTTACAATTTGGTTCAGGTTGCATTTCAGCCTAACTGCAATCTCCGCTAATATTGCAGCTAGAAAATCAAAGCTTCAGTCACACGCGAATTAATACATTCCCTGTATCGCATGTCAGTGTCATCATGCATCGCGATATAAATTTGACCCAAATTCATCACGGGCTCTTACAGTTTTCTTTCTTTTATCTATGATGCAGATCAATATATTAACGGCTGACACACATACGGTTGAAATAATGATCCCTTTGAAAACGAAAAACGCTAAAAATAAATCTTAACAACATATGTTATGTCACGTAATATTAGTTTTAAGTGACGGACGAAAGTAATGCTCTGGCAATTCATTTATCTGCGGTTGCCTAAATAAATAGAATTGTTGTTGTGTAATGCTCATAACCTTATTTTGTAATTTGTACATATTTCGGTTCTAATTTACACAGCGATACAGATGGAACTTCAACTCAATGAATGAACAAATTAATAATAAATTAGAATCCCAAAACTGTATGCTATAAAGCGTGATATTGGTTTTATTCCTGGTCCAGGTATCATTCAGCACGATAAATACAGAACTACTTTCATCCATACAAAAATAACTTCAGTAACTCGGAGCTCATGAAAGATTAAATTATTTGTAAAACTAAAATCGCCATGAATTATTCTGTAAAATATATATACATATGTGTGTGTGTGTGTGTGTGTCAGCTGTCATTATGGTCCTGTCTGTATTGCGACATGACATAACCACAACTTCTACTAATATTGCAGTTCAAAATGCATAGAATCTACAGGTATTAAACGCGTATTCATTGTATTGCGATCTAAATTTGACCCACTGGAAATATTTGCATGTGTTTGTTATAGTGACATCAGTAATAAAAGCAACTAATAATTAATATATTGATTTAAACGCAGTACATACTTTTGTTTCATTGTTTTAGCAAATCATTCCTTCGCGTATATTATAACTGTGACATAAAATATCTACATCGGATATAAATATCCTGTAAGTCAGTCAAAAATGTCGCGTTTCGTTTCTTCGCTGACTATGAACAATTTTCATGAGATAAAGATCACTGTCTCGATGTAATGTAGATATTTAGTAGCTTACTGTAACAAAGGTACTGTTGTCCAGAGAGTATAAGGAAAATCTACAGGAACGAATTTTAACTAAGAAAAAGCAACTAATAATTAATATGACGGTTTAAACGGAATGCGTACTTTTCTTTCAGTTAATTCAGTTTTCTTTTAATTAATTTATTCGCGGGTACTTAGCTAAATAGAACTGTTATTAAATAACGTGCATACCCAAGAACACATCTCTGGTCGTAAGCTGGGCAATGAAGGCGAAAAGCGTGACGTCATAGTGTGACGTCATGGTGTGACATCACCGCGTGACATCGCTACATTGTGACAAAGACTTGCGTTTTATATCACAGCTCTCGCTCACGAATTTAATATGTTTCGTGAGAATCGTCCACGTGCCAGCAGTAACCTGGTTATATCTCGTTGATGCCAGCTGATGCAGTTCACAGAGAAGATTTAATGTTGTTTTATGGCTAACGGCCACCCTCTGCCCAACTGTGCACATTTTCATGGCTGCCGCAGGGTGCTTCGAATAAATCGCGATATCAGCTTGGCTCTCATAATCGTTTGATCGACCATCCATTCGACAACATTTTCGCAGACGATTCGGTTAGCTGGCTGGTACGATATCAGTATTAAACTCATACACAGAGTAATCAGATCTAAATGGTAAACTGTGAGGAAAAAATATTGTGGCAGAATCAACATGGAGAAAAACACTTATATTTGTATCTCGGATTTGGCGTTAGGTAACGCAGTAACTTTTTACTCTGAATTGATTGAGATAAAAATTTAATCCCAGGCGTGTTTGAAGTTGGTGACTATATTTATGGTCAAACGTGTGTGATATTCAGATTTTGAATAATTCTGACTTATGACATCAGCCGATCGATGAACTTTTAATAATATAAACATTTCATACTCTTGTATTTTGTCCTTTTCTACAAATTCAGTTCGTTGTATGATAGTTTGATTCTCCTGATTGTTGATGATAAAATAAAAATGCAACAACCCCGAAAATAAACTTTGATTTAAACGTCATTATTTGTTAATTGTTTTTGTTAAATGTAATATGGTTTTTCGTTAAATATTACAACGTACTAACTCCTGTGGTATATTTGATAACGATTTATGAACTATTAATAAAAGCCAATGTCGTTAATAAAGTAATTTTTATACACTGACAGAATTATGGAAATAATTCAAAGAGAGTTTCTTATTAATCTAGTCGCAGCTCAAACTATAGACGTACCTGAATACAGGCCAGAAGTTTGGAAATGATAAAAATGGGATTTGGCAGATTGTATAAGATCACTAACGCTATTTTATACGTTGGGAGGAGGAGGCGGTGGAAGTAATGGATTTTGAGTTTGAATTGAGTCCAATTATAACTAGTTATTTTGTACAAATATAGGAGGTGAAAACCGAATGCGCATAGGGTATGTGTCACGCCATTGTAATAAAGCTGCCCTCAATTGGTTACTGAACTTCTAGCGAAACATTTGAGAGAGTTATATTCTTCTAAAAAGTTTCCTGCTTTTCTGGGTTAGTTTAAAATGGACGCGAAAATCGAAAATTCTGCTATGTGTGAGGTGATACGATTTTTACGAGCTAAAGATGTTGGCACGTCTACAAATTTTCGGACAAATTGTTGAAGTTTATATTGTAATTTCATCAATAAGGAAATCGCGATGAAATATCACGATGAAGCTGCCACTGGTAATGGAACGTGCACTGCCAATATCATACCTGAAAGCAAGCAGCTACGTTTACAGCGGGGTCGTGTTGGTTGCCCATGTGCAGGGACGGATCAACCGGTTGGCAGTTTCTTCGACGAACGAATACAAAAGCTGGGTTTACTATGCTACAAACGCCTCAATAAAAACCCTAACATCGTAGAACTGTAGTGTAATGCACGTAATATCATTTACAAGTAAAGTTATTTTAAAAAAGGATTCATTTTAATATTGTTAACATTCACTGGGTTCTTCCTTGGGTGTTGGGCCTTCGTGAGTGTTTTAAGGGCTTTTTCAGGTTTATTACAGTGTGATTCGTGGATTGCTCCCGTGGCGCAATGTCGAAATTCGCATCTAGGGTAATTTATTGCAACAGAGGCGTTCTGTACAACAATCTCAACTTGAGCTTGTCGGGAAATTGCTCCACACCAAGACATTTCGGAGGAAGGTATATATGGAAGTGTAGAGTTAGATCAGAACTTTTTCAGTTGTTATCGTCGTGGAAGTGCGTTCGCTTGGTAGATCTAGTTTTCATCTACATCTGCGTAGAGAAGAGTTTGTGCGTATGGCTGTAGGCTAAATCATATCAGTTTATCATATTTGAGAAGTTACTTGGCTGTAAGTATCAGTCTTTCACCTTTTTTCATAGTCGCTCCAGATTAAGTTTTTTTTTTTTCATTTAGGAAAATTAATATGACAACTTTGTTCAGGTGTAACCAAAAGAGGTCATTGTCAGTTTAGGGAACTAAAGAACCAATTTAGTTAGATTCCGCAAAGCTGTTAATCGCACCTACAGTCTGCTGTTTATAGAAAGTCATCATGTAATCCGAACAAGTTAGGAGCAATTGGCAAGTCAAAAACTATTTAATTTGTCATGGTACAACATGTGCAGTACAGATTAAGAACTTTTATTCACGAAAGTAATCATTGTACAACAGATAGGCAGGTGATTGTTGAAAACATTGATTTTTATATATGCAAAACGAACCATAATCATAGCTGTGCTACGCAACATGTGACTGAAGGTAGATTTAAGAGACAGTTAAAGAATTATTAAAAAAGATATCAACTATTTTTTTGTTCTGGTATAATTCTGCTGTAGTTTAATCTTCTGAGCGAAATTATTATTATACCGTCAATGAGCCTAATCTTACAAGGAAATGTGCATTAAACTTTAATGGATGATTATTTGTCTGTAATTAATTGTTATCATTTATTAGTTTTGGGATTCTTCTGGGCTTTTAAAAGTTTCAGAGGGCGGAATGGACCACCGACTAAAGAAATATAACTTGTACTTAATTCTCACCATAGTCCTGCAAACGCTGTCTGGGCTTGCTCGGTGTATAGATCCCAGCGTGACCTCAGCCAGTCAAATGCCGGAAATACAGTGCAGAGGACCGAGCCTGGACGTAAGCTCGAGCCTGACTGTAGGCTCGGTCTGTTATTCATGTGCTGCATGGCGACGAAGGCACGCCGGTTATCGCACGGTAAAAGTAACTGAAAAATTAAAGAGTTTGGAGCATATGTCTTCTTTTTCTTATTTTCTACGTACTATTTTATCATTTTGTAACAATTTTTTTTAAGTTTACTTACGGAAAATTCGGATACTTAAAGACCGAGACCAGCTCTATGTTTGTGAAAAAGTAAAAATCGACAGATTGCACCACATTTCAAAATTTCTGCGGCGATGTTCCGGCATTTGATAAAATGGTGGAGCAATTTTTTCTGAACATATGAATAATCTTTTGGTTACTAACAATCACTTATTAGAGGTATATCAGTTACGTCATTAAAGTGAGTTCAGTGTTGTGCACTAATAGGTACAAATCATTACAAGACATCACATGTATTTGAAACCTCTATATTAATCATAATGCACTATATGTGAATTCAGGGTATACTTTATGTATCTTAGTAACCATTTATAACTTATTTATGTTATGGTTTTCATTACATTACGTTCTGACCTTACAGTTTGTAATACTTCCTTTACATATGTTTGTCAAACACATACACGTTGCGCTTCATGTCTACGGCGATTCAACTGACAGAACATACACAAAATGTTGAGAGTAATCATTGATATACTGTAGATTAGAGAACGCCAGAGCCACACAATCTTGTCCAGTTTTCTATTACGTACATTCCTTGTTGTGCGGCATGGGCGAGAAAGACACTTTGCGCTATTCCCTGCATTGCCGAGCCTTCGTTTGTCCACCAAGCCTTCGTTTGACCACCGAGCCTGAGAAAGTTCGAGCGGTCACAGCTCGAACGAGTAGAGAGGACCGGTCATAGGATTAACCCAGCGATTTAGAGCGTCAGTAGTCGGCAAGTTACACGACACTAATTCTCACCTACGTCCTCCAGGTAAGGCGTGAGTAAGTCCCTTTGAAGAACTGTTGTGAATGAGAAGTTTGTGAAGGTATCCGAACAGATTTAGGAGTAAATTATTTATAAAAGCTCACTACTTCTGTAGTTTTACATGACTTAAAGTTGGTTATAAAGTATAATGTTATTTCAAAAGATCACTCATCGTGTTGTAATATTACATTTAGTGAGAGTATTTCTTCTTCTTCTTCCATCGTTGTGCCCAACTCAGGAGCGCGAGTGAACTTATTTAGCAGATGTGTTTTTGTTCTGTTCCCAAAACCTCTTCATCCTTTCGCTGTGTTCTTCCGTGCACGTGTTCCTTCTTCTGATATACCGACTGTTGGAAAACTGGTGATTGTTGACCATGCTACTAAATAGGCATCTGTCCTGTATGATGTCGTCTGTTATTCCTATTTCCCGGAGATCCTTTTCAATTTCAATTAGCCAGTTGTTTTTAATTTTCATTGAAAGGGCTACATTTAGAATCCTTTTTGTTAGTCTGTTATTACTCATTCTGATAATATGGCCGTAGAATTTAATTCGTCTTTTCCTGAATGTGTCTGAAATTTTTTCCGAATGCTGATACAGTTCGTTTGATTTCCTTTTCACCCAAATTCCTCCGGTACAAACAGGGCCAAAGATTTTTCTTAAAATTTTCTTTTCTTGCTTTTCAATATCTTTAATCAATGATCTTCCTCCAATAATCAAGGTTTCTGATGCGTATAATGCCTCCGGTTTGATTACAGTATTTATTATATAAATAAAAGGTTCCTGTAGACATCAATGCAGTAGACGCCTGGCTTAGCGGGGTTATTCCTTCCGACAGTGATAAGGTATTAACCGCTGTCTACTACGTAGCCAGTGGCCACTGTGTTCACAGATAAGAGTCGTTCCGGGTAGTCGCTCGTTGAAATTGGGGCTTGTCAGGTCACGTGGACAGGACAGAGGATTTCGACGTGCAATAAATCATTTCGGGTGGGTAATACCTTCTGATGTAAATATTCGATATCGAAGACAGCTAGTAATTATTGCAAATACCCGTACACACATCTAATTGTTTGCATTAAATTATTAATTAGAAATGGGGTACAAGATGGAGAAAATGTTATGGTTATTTTGGATTCTAGACAAAGAAATTAATGTTTCTCATTTCATTCGTTCAATGTTTTTATCGTTACAGGTTAGGAGAGTATTAAGAATAATGTATGGTAGAGATCGACAGCGTATTAGACTCCGGCCTCGGTAGCGCCGGGCTAGCAAGCTGGCTTCGCGTTGCAGAGGTCGTTGGTTCGAGTCCAGCTACGGGCATGCGTGTTTTAATTAAGTGTTGTGTTCGTGCTGTGTTGTCCTTTCAGTTGAGACTACCAACAATACTAGAAGAATCTGACACAACTGAGGAAAATGAAACACATATGATGCTGACTGAATGGCTAGAAAGCCAAAATACATTTTTATAAAAACTTATCAGACCACCTACAGGTAAGAAATGTTCACTGCCTTATTTACTTCCTGAGACCAGAGTATACCCCTTCAAATAGTGAAACAGGCTTTGACATCAGAGTGCGGTCATTAATTGTTCTATAGATAATAACTTTGTATTCCGTGAGATGAAAACATATTCACTCTTCAACCAGAAAAAAGGGAGCGGGAAGAATGCCTACTTATAAAAAGTTTCAGTGAAACACCTCTCTTTGTCAATGCTTGTTTGCCTTGCTGTCTTTTTTTTCTGCAAAATAATAATCTCAACTCTTATATTAACGTCACAGAAATTCTAAACTATTCTGCTTTTGTTGCCCCTATTTACTTGGATAACAGCCATCAGCTGTAATTACCATGATGCATATTTAATGGCTTTAAGGATCAAACTTCAGAGCCTTTAGACACGACAGCTGATATGGTAAATACGTATTTGGGATTCCTTCATCTTGTTCCGCTGGATGGCTGGCAAGAAAGCTGTCTGAGAACTTCCTTCATAATAGTTACTTTCCCTTTACTCTCGTTAATAGCAATGCATATAATTTTTATCCCTGCAGGTATCGGTAACAGACTTTTTCAAGTCCTTCTGGAGTGGAGCGATTGGTCCCAAAGTAGCTCTCTTTGTAAGTGGCTTACCCCACCCTTTCTCTCTCTCGAGCCTTTCTGCAGATTCAGGTCTGCAATTATGCACGGCGCTATTACTGCAAAAGGTCTGTAGAGATGGCGCTGAAGAGGTGCTTAAAAATAGCTAACTCGCCAACACGCTGCTGTTGTATTTCCATAATGATTACAGCTCCAAAATTAATTCATTTAAATAATTCATAACAGACGATATTTCTATTCAGTTCACTGTGATACCTAATAAATGAAAAAGTGCCATTTCATTTATTCTTGTGCTTCAAGAGATCAGAGGCTTTGGAAAAATTAAGTATCGATATATATATATAGCTTTACGTCTTGTTGACGTCTAGGTCATTAGAGCAGGGAAAGGAGTAAGGAAAAAGCACGGGAAGAAATTCTGCTATGGCATTTTGAAGGAACCATCCCGTCATTCACCTGGAATGATTTGGGGAAATCATGTAGTACGAGCAGTAAGAGAACTGTGTTATTTGGAAGTATAGTTATAAGTTATGTCCAAAAAAGATCGATCTC
>JARYHS010014544.1:0-15016 GCA_031002005.1 Vandiemenella viatica
GTGGTAGCTGAGAGACCTTTTTCAGCCAACCTAATCTATGTGATAAGAACAGCAAGGAATTCAGCCATGGCCATTTAAAGGAGTCATCTCGGCATTGGTCTGGTGGGATTTCGGGAAACGATGGAAAACCGAAAACACGATGGCAGGGGGAGATTTGAATCCATGTCCTCCCCAATGCCAGGTCAGTGCGAAATCACTTACATACCTGGTTCAGTGCGAACCAAATGGAAAAATCATCCTCCATCCTACCAGTTGAAATAAGATATCACTATGTGCAGTTTGCTTAAAATCCGATGATTAATCTTTCCATGATACTGCGACTGGTCCTTATAACAGAACCGCTACTCAACAAATTCTGCCTTTTGATATTGTTAGGAAGGTTGCGGTGAACGTTGCCGTGCGAAGACTTTTCTTTCAAACCTTAATTTAAATGCGATAGGGCGCACTAATTTTTCCCCCTTTCCTGTATCCACCTACCTTTGCCCTCTACAAATTTCAACTTTAAATTGTTTCATCGTTTTATGGTAAATTATTTATCAATTCTCTTGGTAACTTATTCCAGTCCCAGACCCCCATACCGACGAGATAAAATCTTCCCACATCCAGGTGATTGAAATCGAGTGCCAGCTTGTGGTCATGGTCAACTCTTTCTTTCCATGTGTAATCGTCGCCTTTGTTCTGCTATGTCTTTGTTTCTTTATTGTTGTTCAAAAATTGAGAGTGTACTTCTGAGGCGGTATCGTAGGTGCCAAGTGGCGCTATCAGTGAGTTCTGTGATCTTTGGGCTGTCCTGTAGTAGGATGTAGCCAGCTGCTGCATATTTCTCAGAGTAGTGGTATACTTGCGGCTGCGTGTACATCTGTTGCTGGGAACCTTTTTGTTACGTGGAGTGTTCTTAAGACTCTGTTCTGCATAATGTGTCATCTAGCAATGTTCGTCTCAGCTGCGTTTAATCTAGAACTGTTGATAATATAACGATATTATCTTTTGGAAATACCGATGTTTATAAGAGATATTTTTAGGGCGATATATAGATATTTCGGTAATGGAATCTGGATATCGACGTCCATATTTTTTAAAATAAGTTATAATTTTCCGTTTTCTCTTAGACATTGTCCAAATACTGTGTTACAAGCGAAATAAATTTAATCATTGATACGATTTTAAGAAAACCAAATTTTTAAAGCTGGCTAAACAAATAAAATCTATTGCAACAAATTCTAAACATCCAATTCGGGCTTCTGATCTATGATCTGAATAGTAAGCAGAATAAAAAATATGGTAAAATATTAGGCCTAATGTCATTCAAATGGTTAAAATCGTTGGGATTATTACCTGGACATGATTGGTTTTTTAAATAATTAATCTTCAACTACTCCATAAGAATTAACTTCAGGAACTAGTCATAATGTACCCCATATGATAGCTACTTCACAGTTACGATTCTTGTAACATAGCAGCAGAAGAATTGAACGCCAAAACATTTGTCACAGCCAGTTTAGCTATACCACTAACGAATTTATTAAGACAAAACAAACCAACTTGGATCCCCACTTCAAAAAAAAAAAAAAAAAGCTTTTTGGTTCAGCATTGCCCTTTTCTAATGCAATATTAAATTTTGTCAAACGACATTATTGTCGAGAAGAGGCAATATTTTGCCCAATTCATGAGCTTATCCATGTTGAGCAGAGAAAGCGTCATATGTTACGACAGATTTGCTCTTGAAAAATATGTCAAATAAAGCTTCTGGTAACTTTTAGCACAATGACTGGTATTAAAAAAATATTTATGTAGTAACAGAATGATTCAATACCATCAAATGCCCTACACGTCTGTATAGGCAGTATAGACATATTATGTCTATACTGTCAGAAATTGTTTTAACATATTTGATATCTTCTACCACACCTGTACCACATGAATGAGTTGCATCGACAATTAAAATTCTGGTGCCTAAAAATCACAGTAGTCTACCAGCAGAAGAAAAAAAACTGTTGCTGATAAATATTGGTACGCATAACTTTATCTTTTTATCAATAATTGCTGAAATCACAAAGGCTACACCTTTCCATTCATTTGTCATTTGATTTGCCTAATAAATTTAGTTAATTAAAAAAACTGTGTAGCTCATTTCTGGATTGAGCCAACCCATCGGCGGTACGGCCTACCCTTTTCTCAAAGATACTTGGGCCATGTTTGCGCCTTAATACTTTCTGTCTGAATGATGCTACGTGCCTCAAATGTATAGAAATCTGCAAGCTAAGAAAACACATTCAATTTTGTTTCGTTCCTGTTCGAATTTCACCGATTTTCTCACTTAATCACCGACAATGATCATTAAAACTGTAAAGTACTTCCTGTGTCTATATGTTAACGACTTGTTGTCAGACTGTACTATTCATAATGTGGAATGAGTCGCTAAAAAGCTGAAAAAATTAGCAGCGTGTTCTTCTTCTGGCATGAAATACCATATTGCTTGTGCTGCGGTGTTAGAACATAAATTCATTCTCAGATTTCAGAGGTGAGAATAGAATGATCATTATTGGTGGGGATTTAAATTTACCAGGTGTAAATTGGGAAGGAACTAAGATTAATAACACAAGGGAGCAGAGATTTGTAAATACCTTAATAAGGGAAGGAGAGTTTACGCAAGTGGTAGAAGGGACAAAATATTTTGGATATATTCCTAATGAAGCCCGATGATAACCTAGTGGGATGTCAAGTAAAGGAAGGAATAAGTGATCATGTAGCAGTTATGATGGATATTAGAGGATTCAGTGAACCTGCAGCCAAAATTGAAGGGGGAAATAGGTACAATTATAAAAAGGCACAGATTTCACATTTTAAGAGATTTTTCAGAGAACGATTCAGCAAATGGAAGGATGGCACAAGTACAGTAGAGTCAAGGTGGGAAGAGTTCAAGGAGATAATGAGAAAGGGAGATGAAAAAATTATTCCAAAGCAGAAAATAAAGAGAACTTGAGAACCTGTGTACAATAATAGGGAAGTGAGGAGGTTAAAGAGCTTGGTAAGAAGAGAACATAAAAGAGTTAAGAGACAGTGGGGAATATTTAAAACAACTAAACAAGGACTTAATAACAGCAAATAAAGTGGCTAAAGATGGGTTTATGAAGAGTGCTGTCAGTGCATTGACTGATGCATATAGAAATTTCTATGCCTATATCAGGAAACTGAGGGAAAGGGAGGGTATAGAGACGCTTATAGATAAGGATGGGGAAGAAGTTAGTAAGGATTTGAAAAAAGCAGAGGTTTTAAGTAACTGGTTTAGTAACAGCATTAGGGACAATGAATCAGAAACGGGTGGGTCTAATTCGGAGAACGAGATTAAGAACACAATTAGAAATGAAGATAAACTTACCACAGGACTGGAAAAGTGCAATAGTAGTACCGGTACATAAGGGAGGGTTGAGAAATAGAGGTGAGAATTACAGGCCAATCAGTTTGACATCAGTGGTAGGTAAATTAATGGAAAGATTGATATGCAACAACATCAGAAATATATGTAAGGAACGTAAGTGGTTTTCGAGTAGGTTACATGGGTTCAGGCAAGGATATTCATGCGAATCTCAGTTGGTGGGATATATGCAAGATATTTCAGATGTAATGTACAAGGGGGCCAAATTGATAGTGTAGCACTAGATATGCTAATGGCGTTTGACAGAGTGAGCCATAAAATGGTAGTAAATAAGGTAAAAACTATTGGAGTGGATGAGAAAGTGATTTGCTGGGTAGAAGAATTTTTAAAAGGTAGAAAACAGAAAGTTAGGGTAGGAAATGCAGTATGAAAAGAAGTGGATGTAAAAATGGGAGTGCCGCAGGGTAGCGTATTGGGACCATTGCTATTCATTATTCTAATGAATAATTGAGTTGATTGTTTACTATTAGAAATTGGATTGTTTGCAGATGACATATTGCTATATAAAAGGATAAAAACGATAGCGGACTGAAAGCAGTTGCAGGGTGATCTTGACAGGATATCTGGTTGGATTGGTAAACATGGGATGAAGATAAATGCAAAGAAGAGTCAGCTTATTAGATACACAAATAAAAATGAAAAGGTTAATTATGAATGTAAGGTGGGGAAAGAATTGCTTGCTGAAGACTTGAAATGTAAATATCTTGGCATTACATTTGATAAGAAGCTTAACTGGGCAGGTGGTAGGAAAAGGTTTCAAAGTTCTGCACTTGTTGGAGAGAGTGATGAGGGGATGTACGAGAGAAGTAAAGGAATTGAGTTACAAAACTTTGGTCAGACCATTGCTCGAATATGGTAGTGTAGTATGGGATCCACATTTTTCGTATCAAATACAGGAGTTGGGGAGTTAATAAAAAACGGCTTCTAGATTTGTTTCTGGAAATTATCGCAGAATGCAATCAGTAACAGATATGGTAAAGGAGTTTGAATGGGATTCATTGCAAGACAGGAGGAGGATGAAGAGGGTCATGGGAGTGTACAAGGCGTATACTGGTGACGAGGCATGGAAAGATATTGGTGTAGGTATGAAAAGTAGTGCATGGAAGGAAAAAGATGACCATGACCACAAGCTGGCAGTCGATTGCAGACACAAGGGTGTGGGAAAATTATCTTTTTTACGTAAGGGTATCAGGGGTTGGAATAAGTTTCGAAGGGAAATGATAAATAATTTACCAAAAACGTTGAAAGAATTTAAAGTTAAAATTTGTAGAGGGTAAATGTAGTTTGGTTCAGGAAAGGGAGAAGATGGGTGTGTAGGTAAATTAAATTGCAATGTCAATAATACCCTCTGGCGCTCCCTTCCTTTAACTGACATAACTGTGTAAGTTTTGGGCACACTTTCATTTTGCCATTACCTAAATTAATTAATTTTTGAACTATTTTCTGTCACAAAATATTGCGAAGAAACAGTTGCTGTTATTGTATTGAAGTCGTACGTACGATAACATTTTTGAATCCATATTTTCGTAAGCTGTAGGTCCTATGGAAAGGAATTATAAGTGATACCTGTACCTTTTGTTTTTCTGTTGTAAGTTTTACTGCCAGCGAGAGCACATCCAGGCTCATTTGCACAATTTACTGCAAGTTATAAAGAAAATCATTATCACAATACATCACCAGCTCGTATATTTAAATGTTCCGGCAACACGCAGTGCTCCTATGGTGACGGCATGCGCAAAGCAAGAAATATGAGTACGCTCTGCGCATACCAATCGGGCTGCCAGCTGGCTTTTTAGTTACGTCATTACAACATTCTCTGTGTCACGGAAAACTAAAACATTGTCATTAATTACCAACTTTTCTTCTCAGATTAACACTAGCAGTTTTCACCATCAACAGACAAGCTGTCAATTTAATTGATAATTTATTTGCAACCACCTGATTTTTTTTTTTTTTTTTTTTTTTTTTTTACCATTTCATTCCTCCCAGCAGAAGGCTGGGAGGCGGGCTGCTGGAGAGTCATAGGGGACTCTTTTCAGCCAATCTACTACTACGGGGAGGGAAGGGGGATGGAAGGTCGGCCGTGGCCTTATAGGGAACCATCCCAGCATTCGCCTAAGTGTCTGAGGGAAACCACGGAAAACCTCAGACAGGATGGCCGAACCGAGTTTAACCCCGGTTCTCCCGAATGATAGGTAGGAGGCCGTTAATGGCCTCCTCCCATCTCGGTGCAACCACCTGAAGCAACTTGATATTATTTATATTCTATTTTTAACATTTTAACTGCGAGAAACAAGTTTCGATTCGTTGGCCGGGATTCTATCTCTCTGTTGGCATTTCTGTAAGTACGGGATTCTTGGAAATTTTTTGACTTTGATGGCGTTTGGAATAACGTAGTCCTTGGTTCGAAAGGTAGAGTACAGTGTGTATCGTTTTGATGTGAAGTCAGAAAGCTAAGAATTTTAAAGTAAAAGTGCCCTCAAATTAGAGTCCATTTCTTGTTTAACACAATTCACGCAAAAAATAATATAACTTATGACGTCTAACCACTGGCGGAGCATGACCTAAACATGTGGGCAAGATAGGTTTTGTGAGGCTCTCTGCTGACGCAAGAGAATGGAATTTATAAAGAATTTTTCTTTGAAACTGTCAAATTTTTATTTATAGATGCAATCGTTTTCATTGTAATTAAAATTATAAAGTAACAACTAACGTTTAATAAAGAGAAATTTTCTCCTTTTAGCCTTACTGAACTCCAAAATTATTAAATCGTGATTCAGCCTATCTGCTTCAATTGATGAAACCGTAAAAGTTGAAACTCTTTGCTTACCTATTGTATATTGTAAATATTTTTTTATTAATTTTAATTCTATTTTTTTTTATGGCTTTACGCCTCGTTGACGTCGAGGCATTAGAGGCGGGATGGGATTGAGTACACGGAACTGGAAGAATTCGGACATGGCCATCTGAAGGAAGCATGTCGGCTTTCGCCTGGAGTGATTTGGGAAACCATGGAAAACCCAAATCTGGATGCCCGGACGGGGATTCGAACCGGCGTCCTCCCAATTGCGAGGACAGAACGTTAACGGTTCTCCCACCACGCTCGGTGAATTCTGAATAGTTCCTTTCAGCAGAGAAAGTAGTAACTGTTATCAAAATCTGAATGACAGTATTAATCCGTAAAATCTTCTCAAGCTTTCTACCGGGATAGCTCGAGAAGATTTTACGCAACTGACTTACTGAGAAAGCCTACATTTCTTCATGACAGTATTAATATTTGAGTAAATTTCTTTTAACATATTTTCTGTCGTGTATTGGAACAGCTGTTTCACATCTTTAATGACGTGGGGTAAATTTAATATTATTGTATGCAATTCTTCATATAATACATAAGGCTGGAAAACATTGCTCTCGCCCACTTGACAGAATTTTAATATTTTCCAACTTGCTTGGATCATAGAGAAAACCAAAATTTTTATTTAAAGACATAAATCTCACTATGGAATCAATAATGGTTGTAAAAAGTAGTGTTTTTTACCGGCTTTTGGGAGACCGTACAGGTTAATCGCTGCTTTCCTTTTGGCTCAATTGATTATCGAGCATCAGAAAAGCAATTTTTGAACCAAGACTGTCGATATTCTTTGATCCATTCACAAAAATTACACAAATGTTCAAGAGCAATGCTAGGGAGCGTCCATAAACTAAATGGGTCAGTCTAGAGGAGGGGGGGATCTATGATGGGGTATGTGGGAAAGGGGGTGGGGTGGATTCGGAGTCAGGACAAGTAGCTTTTCATTCATATTATTTGTCACAGTTAAAATTAGGTACACAGCACATAACAGCATGCGAATATTTATTTCCGTCCTTTCTTTCCTGCGTATGTAATTTACCCTAGCCTGAGAAGAAAATCGGTACAAAATGTCTTCTGGGAAAAAGCTACGTACTAAAGCCACGTCGGAATACGTGGGGACAGGGGGAGGGGTTTCACAGAATGCCAAAATGGATTTATGTAGTTTATGGACACTCCTCTATAGTGAATTTCTTAGAATATTAACACACGATAATATCTCTTACCATAAATGTAATGATATGATGAAAAATTCTAAGCCTAGCATTTCGTTCAAAACCAAATCACAATCACTCATCGTCTCTGCCTTCGACGAAATTTTTTTAAGCTTTCAGTGCATTAAAATACATCATCAAATTGAAATAATACGGTCTTCACCGCTTCCATTCTGCTTTCCCATCTTGTGTCTGTTAAAGGTTTTATAGTGGACTTCAATTTGATTTTCATTCATTCTCAGCGTATGCTGGATTTTAGAAACAGCAAATAAATTTTCTGAATAAAAGAAAAAAATGTTTTTGCTGTGTCTGTCAGCAGACTATTCCAACTATAACATCCGCACGCTGTAAGAAATTCCCTGGGATAACTATTTTAGTTTTAACTCCACTATTTATGGCTACCATATTTGCATAATTGTCTTATCCTTGACCGCAAAATTTTTGAATATCTATCTAGCTCTTCCAATATTGCTCTATCTAGCTCTTCCAATATTGCCTTATTTAGATACTCTCCAGTCGTCTTAGCGACAGCAAGAAACCATATAATGTTGTCTTCTGTTGGCCCGGTTGATGTGTTACAAAATCTTAAGATAACTGACTTTTGTTCAAATAGACCAGAATCTCTAGTGCAGTCAAGCAAAATAGAATAATATTTTGTCTATTTTACCCTAAGAATCACCTTGTAAATCAATATGATCAGTTCATTTTGAATGTCGTGGATTAGATAATGATGTGTAAGTTGTTTGCCAGTAATGCGTTTCATTTGTTCCCGTAATATAGGGTCATATTTAGACATCAATTTAAACAGAATTCTAATTATCGTCACAAATTTTGAGAGATTCTCTGTGATCTCTAAATGCCAGATTATAAGAGGCTAAAAATTAATGATATCAATTACTTCCTCCAGCAAATTGTGCCAATGCTTTTCAGATCACCAACCGACCTTTTATTTTTCTGGTATTTTTTTTATGCTTTATTTATTTTTCTAAAGCTGTATGTCTTTGTAAAACGCTACTTCCCTGAACCATATGAGTTTGTGAAATTCAAAATAGTCTCCAAGGGAAACTTTATTTTGAGATTTTCAATAAACCAATCAGATGATGTTGAGTTTCATAATTATCTAGTTTCTTTGAGAAATATAAATTGGAAAAGTGCCTATGGTGCGTCACACTCCGAGAGGTAATATAGGATATATTTCATTCTGATATGATGTCGGAAAACGGGGAAATAAAAGTTAAAAGTTTCCACAAATTAGTATCCATTTATCGCCAAACACGATTCTTGAAAATACTACTGGTTGAATTTAGTTACTTGTGGCAGCAGAAGTGTTTATCAGTACATGAACCGCATCGTATTAGTACATTTTCTTCGCAGGCGATGTGTTAATTGTGAAAAAATTGCTCTGACTAAGACTGATGTACTTACTGTAACACTGCACTGAACGAACAACAGCTACACAGTAAATAATAAAAAACAAACAGCTAAATATATTAATACATCAACATCAAACGATTCTATAGCAGATTTGGATAAAACGAGTTTTGTAATTTGAATGAACTGATAAAAATACACGCCGCGTTTTCGGAATAAAAGAGCAAACGACCCGCTAATAAATGTTTGTTGTTTACTTATGTAGAGGATATAGCGCTGCCTGGTGGTTAGGCGATGAAGCTCGGGCATAACATTTTTCCGAATCATTTAATAAGAAACCCTGTCACCAGGTCATTACGACCACACGAAATTATTATTATTAATATAATTTATTAGTCAAAACATATCTGGGAATGCGGAACTCTACCTCCCTGGATCCCAGGGGAAGCGTCAGGAGCCGTAGGAACCCAATGACCTTTTTTCATAGCCTAAGTTTTTAATTACTGTTTACACAACCGTATTTGTTGTTGCTGATTTCACAAAAAAAGGCATTCGTGAGAATGCAGGTTCAAAAGAATTCATTCTCGTTCCTTGCATCACCCTTCCCCCTCCCCCCCTCTCTCTCCTTCTCTACCGGCTCTATTGACGTTAAACAGCTGTAAACCCTGAAAAATTAAAAATCGGATCAGAACGATTTACCTAAGTTACGAATCCAGTGTAAGAAATGTGAATTCGAGGTTAACCCCCAATCAACTAACCAGCCTCGGATATTCATATCAGAAAAGTTTGTAGATGCAAGTGTAAAACTATTTTCTATAGGTAACCTAAGTGTTATCTTAACTTATTCGCAAAGGAAACATTTACGTTTATATTATTAAAACATCAAATTGCGCATCCTATACGCAGTGTGAACGAATTGATGGCATACGAGGCTGTTAATAGTGATTCGTCCGTCAGATGTGGGTGTTATGTTTGCCTTCCAGCACTATGGATGGAAAGGAGAGATCACCATAGTTAATTTTACGAAGAAAGGTACCATGGAGGGCAGCCACCGAACCTGCGTCACCGGGTAATGGAGATAATCTTCACCATTATTCATAAAGCGCAAATGTAGTACGTCACTAATGGTAAAAGTAATATTCACGTCAAATATATAAAACTACTACTTTGATTCAGAATTTGCAGTCAGTCCCTACGCCTGTATAAATGCAACTTAATTCGGGTATACTGTAAACAAATGTTTACTCACTATGATTTCTTTCCTTATTACACTATTTAAAAAAGGATTGTAATATAAAAATTACACCATCCTCTCTATATTGTGTGATTCAATAGTTTTTATGTTGCTATAAATACATTTCTTTGGTCCTACAGCTAACAGCAGTACAGCTATAATACAACCATCCCTAATAATTATATCATCAGCGGCACACACTTTAATTTTAGTTAACTTTGATTATTCTGATAACTTTTGTAGTTACTGTGACTTGATGCCTACACTCAATAAACTTTTGCCAGAAATCTATTTATATAAGTCATTAAGATACATACATATATATGTGTGTGTGTGTGTGTGTGTGTGTGTGATGGTGAAAGAGTACGTTTGCTCCGGCATCACTTTCGATTCTGATCACTGTGATCAATGGCGATTCTGATGAATCTTAGTGCGTACGTTTCACATTGGCCGACTGAGGTGTAAATCATCCCTCTTAAGGATGGCGAACGGGACGGTCGTTTAAACACCTAATGTTATGACATTTTATTCGAATGTTCCGACTTAAAAATCAAATAAAAGAAAGTAACTGAATTTTTAATCTTGAACATTATTCCAGTAATAAAATAATAAATCTCTATGTTATATAATTACAATACTTTCATCTCTCCCGCAAGGTTTGGCAGGAACAAGATGGGGAAACACCGTGCCCCCAGTGGCGGCTCTAGACGTAGTGACACTGTGACATGTCACCACTTCATAATCAAGAATAAATAAATAAAAATTGAACAAGGTGATAGAGAAATATATATTTAAAAATTAAGCATTTCTACCATACTGTTACTTAAGACAGATGGGGAAACATTGTTGGCCACATCAGAGAACTATTTCAACCTCGTGCAATGTGAAAAATGTTTTTTTTTTTTCAGTTTTCCATGTTTTCTCTTCGGTGGTGAATTTAATTGGTCACGTGGTGGAGTTTCTGATTTGGTTCATCTTACAGGAAAAATTAAGACCCACGAAAAATCAGCACTTCATATTAATAATGTGCTTAGTTTAGCAATGCTTGGAAAACAAACATCCAGAATCAACTTAATTCTCCGTACATCCTCGCTATTGTTAAACATAACGAACGAGTGGATAAGAACAGGTACGATCTAAATTTAATTATAAATTGTGTGCGATTTTGTGGTGCTCTGGAACTTGCTTTGCGAGGACACATTGAAAGTGATGAATCCGATAATCAAGGAGCGTTTCGTGAATTAATTCATTTCAGTTCGGAGTTGGACAAAGAGTTGAAAAGTCATTTTCAAGGATCCACAGCATTTAAAGGTAACAGTAAAACCATTCAGAATGAATTGCTTGAGTGCATGTTGAGTATATATCATGACGAAATCCGGAAAGAAAGCGACAATGTTGAATATATAGCCGTGATAGCCGATGAAACCACAAATGTGTCTTGTCAATTTCAATATAATGTTGATCTATATTGTTGGTGGAAAACCTGTAGAAAGGTTTTGGAAATTCGCGAACCCAGATGGCCATCATGATTGTATTTTGCTAGAAATTGACACACTGATTGGAAAATCACCCGAAAAATTAATTGCTCAAAGTTACGATGGTGCCTCCGTAATGAAAGGAAATTTAAATGGCGCGCAGAAAAGAATTAAAGACATATATCCTCATTCAAATTTTATTCATTGCTATGCACACCAGGTAATTTTAATGTCAAAAGCGGCCTCCATCAAGTGCACATTTTTTTCACAAATCTTTCCGGAATTTGCTCTTTCTTTTCAAGTTCGTCTCAAAGAACAAGAGTTTTAGATGAGATTTTGCAGAAAAAATTACCACATGCATACCGAGCGTGGTGGTGTAACGGATAGCGTTCTGGCCTCGCATTCGGGAGGACGGCGGTTCGAATCCCCGTCCGGGCATCCAGATTTGGGTTTTCCATGGTTTCCCCCAAATCACTCCAGGCGAATGCCGGGATGCTTCCTTCAAAAGGCCATGGCCGAATTCCTTCCCATTCCTTGCTCCCATCCTTTCCCGTCTCTAAAGACCACGTTGTTAAAAAGGGACGTTAAACTGTTACAAAAAAAAAAAAAAAAAAAAAAAAAAAAAAAAAAAAAAACCACATGCATCTCAAACCAGGTGGAATTTTCATTCTCGAGGAGTCAACTGTATTTACGAATATAGAAATAATTTAATAGATGTAAATGAACCCATTGGAAACAGTGAAGAAAGACGTTTGCCTTCTAGCCTTCAACAAGCATGTGCATTTAAAACTTTGTTTTTTTTTTTTTTTTTAATTTAATTTAATTGCAATGGAGCACAGGCTCCGGTGGCAATTTCCCTACACACCCATCTTCCCCCTATCCTGCACCCACCTACATTTGCCCTCTACAAATTTTATCTTTAAATTCCTTCAAAGTTTTCGGTAAATTATTCATCATTTCTCTTGGTAACTCATTCCAATCCCTGACACCCTTACCTAAAAAAGAGAATCTTCCCACACCCTTGTGCCTGAAATCGAGTGCCAGCTTGTGGTCATGGTCATCTTTTCCCTTCCATGCACTACTTTTCATACCTATTGCAATATCTTTCCATGCCTCATCACCAGTATATGCCCTGTACACTCCCATGACCCTCCTCATCCTCCTCCTGTCTTGCAATGAATCCCATTCAAATGATAAGAACTTTGTTTCTTTGTTAACGCTATTTCACAAGGTAATGCCACATGTCGAAATAGTTTTTAAGCAACTACAAAAGAAAGATATTGACACTTCGAACTTGAAATTCACTTGATAGAAAAAAATTAGAATTATTTTATCAATAAACGGTGCGGTCACACGCGGGAGATTCTAATAAATACAGCTTTACTCCAAATCTTCACAACAATACAAACTATCATTGCCTTGGAAAATTCCGGGTGACACCTGTAAGCGAATTTGAGACTAGGTACGGCAAGTCTAATGTTATGGAATCGTAATGCGCCGTGGCTTGTCAGGTAGCTCAAATGCGCCAGCCTTGTGCAACCCAGCGCTATGACTTCAAGTCACACGCATGCGCAGCACTGTTAATTTATAGGAAATTTAAATTACATACGGAGATAATTAATTGAGGGAAATAAATATGCACATGCTATTATGTCGTATTCTGTACTTTATTTTAACTGTGAAAAATAATATGAATGAAAAGCTACGTGGCTTGGCTCGGCATCCCCCTCCCCCCAGGTAGCCCAGCGTAACTTTCTACCCAACCCCTCATCCTCTCCTAGACCGAGTCACGTAGTTTATGGATGCCCCATATGGCGCCAGTAGATCTCCGTTGCTGTCAATCTCCTAGAGTAAGATCGCCGCAATATTGTGAAGTTAAGCGACTAGCACAGAAGCTCTGCCAAACACGTTCACCGTGATCCATTCAGTCCTACTAATGCCAAACGCATGTAACGAACTAAGATACCCAGTTTAAGTTAGCAGAAGCACTGTAGATTTTTTTTCCACTGCCTCAAAGGCGTTTTGTGGCCCCGCTACTGTGTATCTTTATCTACTGTTTCGAATAGATTGTGTTGGATTCGCTATGGTTTGCGTTAGGGAAAAACCCGGCTTTGACCGTTGTAAACAGCCTTTTGTAGATTCATGAGATGAACTGATAGTGAAGGGGAAAGACATGAAAAAGTATATATTCGGAAACGAAGAACAGCTGTCACTGACGATTTTATTATTATACTATAAGTCTCAAATTTATAAACAGCGTTTGATTTGATAATAACTATGCTCCTAATGTTATTGTTTCTTTCGTGATTGGGAGTTGACTATAATCTAACTCGATTTTCCACTCAAATTTCGGAAAAAAGAGGGTACAGACTGGAAATTGAAAGATCCCCAGGCCTCGAGACTTAATAGCGTCGCTATTCGAAGAAGGCAAAGTTGACCAAGCGATGTCGAAAAAAAGGGAAGTGCGTGGCTAATACAAAAGGAAACAGTGTGATACTTACTTGGAACTCCGTGACAGGCACAGTCGTAACATTTGCTGTGAACACATGAGAGAATTGTTTTGGGTATCTGTTAGTAAAATCGTATTCATAACATAGGCCTACTAATAAGGCAAAAAAGAGCAATATGTCATAACGGAAGCTAAGAAATAACCACAAATATGTAATTTTACCGATCGAATTAATTACTGCTTTATTTAGGCAAAACTTAAACTAGATTTTTCCCTCGTTTGGATATCGGATGCTATTAAACACAAATTGCAATGACGTTGAACCTTTTGTTTCCATCGTTAAACAGTGCTTCAAAACGTATGTTTTCAGCTAATAGATTCAAGAGAAGTGGAGGCGAAATTCATTCATGACGAAATTGTTCGCATATCATCACACATTTAGAAACAATCCTACTTAAGCTAAAAACAATAAGGAAATCTTTATCATACAAATTTATATGCTCCAAAATCAAAAGAATTTCTTCATATGATTTCAGAGATCAGTAAAACCAAAGTAAATATTGAAGTTAATACGAAGATATCTTTGAAGTAAACCTTGCATGACAAACAAGGAATCCCATGCTCCAAAACCGTACCCAACCCTAACTTGCAATCTGGCACATCACGTTGTTTAGACCCGACCAGACAAGTTTTCAACGAGAGTTTAATAACCTGTCTCATCATATTAACGGATGATCCTCCCGACCCCTAACTTTCTAATTTCTTTGTAAATCTTCGGATGTTGGCTGCAGTCATTTTGACGAAATGTTACCAGTTCTTTGAACACCGATAGACAGCGGTGTAAGAATTCGAACTTCGTACAGATCCAGAAGTTCTAACAGTTCCGTAAATTTGATCATTTTTACCAGATTGATGGTGTGACCAACTTCATTTACGATAGCTTCTCGATCGTTGTTATTTCCCATAACATTAACAGCACCGCGTGCTAC
>JARYHS010014546.1:0-11293 GCA_031002005.1 Vandiemenella viatica
TAACAGAGGAATGACACACGCACACACTTGTACATGCATACAGCAAGGTCGACAGAACTAACAGCAAGCATCACGGAAACGATGAAGTGGGGGTAGAATTGTCGTTACAACTGATTAACTGGACAGAACTATCGTTACAAAAATCATCAGACAGACGAGTTACTTACGCTTACATGCACAAAGAGAGACGCAGATACACATGTCCAAGACTACACAATTACCGGTACCAACCATGGAAACAAAAAAGTGGTGTATTACTCTCTTGCCTCATGACTGGCTGAAAAACAGAAGTCTCCTTACATATCATCAGCCTGGCGAGATAGAAGGTGTGCAAAAGATGGCATGTTTTCACCATAGACCTAAGTGTTTATACCATAAATAGTGTTCATCGCGCCCCAGTTGATTATATTTACCGTCAACCACGTCTCCCCCACACCGCAACCCTTTCTACCATTCAGTAAAAAAGTGACGCAGGTACCATGAGTTGCAATAGACACTTGGACTATCAGATCTCACCCACAAATCCATACATCTCAATACACTAGTACAAACAAACATAAGTGGAGGGACATGCAAAATCATTCGTCCAGACAGACGTGTTTATAGAAGGTATTACCATATTTACACATACAGACACAGAGAGAGACGCACAAACACTCACATTTCCATGCCTTCAGCGAGCTAGACACAACATCCAGCCCCAATCATGGCGACGAAAAAGTGGGTAGAACCCCCATGGCTCATAACTGACCAAAAAAATCATCAGTAACATATGTTCCAGGCACCATACTCTTCACATCAATATCATCTCATTTATTTCACACTACAGACCTCACTACCATCCAGTATCATGTGTGCTAGGTACAAAACTGTTCACATCAGCACCAACACGTCTATCCCACACCTAAGCCTTTACTGCCATTCAGTAACATTTACCCCAGGTACCACGAGTAGCAGTAGACATCTGGTCATCAGACAGATATCATAACTCCCATATTCATACTAGGTCTCAACCAAAAATCTGTACGTCACCTCACACAAGCAAGGTATCACCACATTTACGAAAAAAACACACAGAGATAGAGACGCATACACACGTTCATTTCCAGGCCTACAGCGATCTCGACTCAACAACTAGCCCAATCATGGCAACGAAAAAGTGGAACAGAACACCCATGACTGGCCAAAAATCATAGAAAGACACACATAAACACATACATACACACTAACATGTCAATGCATTCAAACAGTTCCATTCATCACCACACATAACTGGAGGAAAAACTGAAGAGTTACAGGATGTGTGAAGTTTGAAATCACAGCCACATCTCTCCCACACCGCAACCCTTTCTGTCATTTAGTAACATGTGACCCAGGTACCATGAGTTACAATAGACACTTGTCTATCAGACAGATATCATAACCTCCATATTCATACTAGGTCTCACCCACAAACCCATACGTCTCCACACAAGCACAAACATATGGGAGGAACAGCAATTCATACGTCCAGATAAATGAGTTTAAGGAAGGTATCACCATACTTACGCACACAGACACATATATCCATGCCTACAGCGAGCTCAACACAACAACGAGCCCAATCATGGAAAAGAAAAAGTGGGACAGAACCCCCATGGCTCAAGACTGACGAAAAAAATCATCATTAACATGTGTTCCAAGTAACAAACTCCTCACATCAAAATCATATCATTTAACTCACACTACAGACCTCTCTGCCATTCAGTATCGTTGGTAATATGTACAAATCTGTTCACATGATCAGCACCACCTCTATCCCACGCCACAAGCCTTTTCTGCTATTCAGTAATATTTGCCCCACGTACCACGAGTATCAGTAGTCACATGGTCATCAGACAAATATCATAACTCCCATACTCATACTAGACCTCACACACAAACATAACTGACCAAAAAACCATCAGACAGACGTTAGAGTGTGTGCAAAGGATGACATGTTTTTGCCATACACCTCAGTACTTATCACATTATCAATTAATTACATCAACACATAGGTAGCCAGTCATTGTGAAATCTCAAAGTCGAATATAATCCTATCGTGATAGACACACAGCCACATAGAAAGACACACACTCACATGTCCATGCATACACACAGATGACTGAACACCCTAGGTCGAGACTGAATAGTTACAGGATGTGCGAAATATTTCATTTCTTTGCCACAAACCTCGGTGCTCATCATACCCAAATGATTACATCTACATAGGTGGCCACTGATGGAAACATCTCAAGTAGACTCCTACCACCATAATTACACACATAACCACACAGGAACAAGTACACACACATATGTCCATGCATATACCACAATTTCATAAGTTACCACATACATACAAGTAACTGCAGGAAAGGGACCCGACACACGACGTCCACACTAAGGTGTTACATGATAGGCAGATGATAGCATGTCTTTACAATACATCTCAGTGCTCACCACACATACTTGATTTTTAATGTGCCATCAGTATAGCTGGTGGCTGGAACTAAGCTCTTGGCAATGTTTTGGCCAAAGGTCATTTGTTAATAGCAGCTCATCAAAGACAAATTTTGGTGAACCTGCCCGGGCGGGCGCGGCGGGAGGTGGCCACCCTTCCCCACTGCGGACCGAAATACCGCAATTCGCCGGTCTAAAAGCGCGGACCGCGTTGGTTTACCGGAGTTTCCCGACCCGGACCTATTACCGGTAACCGCATTTTTAGGACCGGACTGAAGACCGGAGTTTCCCGACCGGGACCTATTACCGGTAACCGCATTTTTAGGACCGGACTGAAGACCGGAATTTCATTGCGCTAGTAAGCGGTTATATGCGCCGGTATACCGACCTACATGATGTACGCGTCCGCTGTGAGGAAGGGTGGCCACCTCCCGCCGCGCCCGCCCGGGCAGGTTCACCCAAAATTTGTCTTTGATGAGCTGCTATTAACAAATGACCTTTGGCCAAACATTGCCAAGAGCTTAGTTCCAGCCACCAGCTATACTGATGGCACATTAAAAATCAAGTATGTGTGGTGAGCACTGAGATGTATTGTAAAGACATGCTATCATCTGCCTATCATGTAACACCTTAGTGTGGACGTCGTGTGTCGGGTCCCTTTCCTGCAGTTACTTGTATGTATGTGGTAACTTATGAAATTGTGGTATATGCATGGACATATGTGTGTGTACTTGTTCCTGTGTGGTTATGTGTGTAATTATGGTGGTAGGAGTCTACTTGAGATGCTTCCATCAGTGGCCACCTATGTAGATGTAATCATTTGGGTATGATGAGCACCGAGGTTTGTGGCAAAGAAATGAAATATTTCGCACATCCTGTAACTATTCAGTCTCGACCTAGGGTGTTCAGTCATCTGTGTGTATGCATGGACATGTGAGTGTGTGTCTTTCTATGTGGCTGTGTGTCTATCACGATAGGATTATATTCGACTTTGAGATTTCACAATGACTGGCTACCTATGTGTTGATGTAATTAATTGATAATGTGATAAGTACTGAGGTGTATGGCAAAAACATGTCATCCTTTGCACACACTCTAACGTCTGTCTGATGGTTTTTTGGTCAGTTATGTTTGTGTGTGAGGTCTAGTATGAGTATGGGAGTTATGATATTTGTCTGATGACCATGTGACTACTGATACTCGTGGTACGTGGGGCAAATATTACTGAATAGCAGAAAAGGCTTGTGGCGTGGGATAGAGGTGGTGCTGATCATGTGAACAGATTTGTACATATTACCAACGATACTGAATGGCAGAGAGGTCTGTAGTGTGAGTTAAATGATATGATTTTGATGTGAGGAGTTTGTTACTTGGAACACATGTTAATGATGATTTTTTTCGTCAGTCTTGAGCCATGGGGGTTCTGTCCCACTTTTTCTTTTCCATGATTGGGCTCGTTGTTGTGTTGAGCTCGCTGTAGGCATGGATATATGTGTCTGTGTGCGTAAGTATGGTGATACCTTCCTTAAACTCATTTATCTGGACGTATGAATTGCTGTTCCTCCCATATGTTTGTGCTTGTGTGGAGACGTATGGGTTTGTGGGTGAGACCTAGTATGAATATGGAGGTTATGATATCTGTCTGATAGACAAGTGTCTATTGTAACTCATGGTACCTGGGTCACATGTTACTAAATGACAGAAAGGGTTGCGGTGTGGGAGAGATGTGGCTGTGATTTCAAACTTCACACATCCTGTAACTCTTCAGTTTTTCCTCCAGTTATGTGTGGTGATGAATGGAACTGTTTGAATGCATTGACATGTTAGTGTGTATGTATGTGTTTATGTGTGTCTTTCTATGATTTTTGGCCAGTCATGGGTGTTCTGTTCCACTTTTTCGTTGCCATGATTGGGCTAGTTGTTGAGTCGAGATCGCTGTAGGCCTGGAAATGAACGTGTGTATGCGTCTCTATCTCTGTGTGTCTTTTTCGTAAATGTGGTGATACCTTGCTTGTGTGAGGTGACGTACAGATTTTTGGTTGAGACCTAGTATGAATATGGGAGTTATGATATCTGTCTGATGACCAGATGTCTACTGCTACTCGTGGTACCTGGGGTAAATGTTACTGAATGGCAGTAAAGGCTTAGGTGTGGGATAGACGTGTTGGTGCTGATGTGAACAGTTTTGTACCTAGCACACATGATACTGGATGGTAGTGAGGTCTGTAGTGTGAAATAAATGAGATGATATTGATGTGAAGAGTATGGTGCCTGGAACATATGTTACTGATGATTTTTTTTGGTCAGTTATGAGCCATGGGGGTTCTACCCCACTTTTTCGTCGCCATGATTGGGGCTGGATGTTGTGTCTAGCTCGCTGAAGGCATGGAAATGTGAGTGTTTGTGCGTCTCTCTCTGTGTCTGTATGTGTAAATATGGTAATACCTTCTATAAACACGTCTGTCTGGACGAATGATTTTGCAGTCCCTCCACTTATGTTTGTTTGTACTAGTGTATTGAGATGTATGGATTTGTGGGTGAGATCTGATAGTCAAGTGTCTATTGCAACTCATGGTACCTGCGTCACTTTTTTACTGAATGGTAGAAAGGGTTGCGGTGTGGGGGAGACGTGTTGACGGTAAATATAATCAACTGGGGCGCGATGAACACTATTTATGGTATAAACACTTAGGTCTATGGTGAAAACATGCCATCTTTTGCACACCTTCTATCTCGCCAGGCTGATGATATGTAAGGAGACTTCTGTTTTTCAGCCAGTCATGAGGCAAGAGAGTAATACACCACTTTTTTGTTTCCATGGTTGGTACCGGTAATTGTGTAGTCTTGGACATGTGTATCTGCGTCTCTCTTTGTGCATGTAAGCGTAAGTAACTCGTCTGTCTGATGATTTTTGTAACGATAGTTCTGTCCAGTTAATCAGTTGTAACGACAATTCTACCCCCACTTCATCGTTTCCGTGATGCTTGCTGTTAGTTCTGTCGACCTTGCTGTATGCATGTACAAGTGTGTGCGTGTGTCATTCCTCTGTGGATTTGAGTCTAAAATATATGGTTATAGAATTATCAACGTGTGCTTCTAACCATTGTTTCAGGGCTTAGACAATCTCCCATTTCGATGTGCTCTTTACAGTTTACTGCCGTTTGTGTTGGCATGTGAATTTTGATTCTCACTACATAAAAATCATTTAACAGAGAGGGGTGATGTACCAGAGAAGCGAAGGACTTGGGTACAAACCCACAGTCAGACCATTGCTTGTGTGGTGTTGTATGGATGTCATTGGAAGATAGGAAGAGTGTTGAGGGGCTGTAGGTGGCGTATAATGCTGTTAGAATGGATATTGGTGGAATAATTCTGAGTGGTGTATGGAGCCTAAGTTGACCATGACCACAATCTCGCACTAGACTTTAGGTGATGAGGTCTGAGTGGAAAAAATATCTAAACACCCACTTTGACCTAACAATTTACGACAGTTCAGGTGTGAGCACTATCTTAGGCGTAATAGAACCTATGGTGACGTTTTGGATACTTGTCGATGTGTGGGGATCTTCTATTAAAATGTGGGTTATGATGTCTGTTTGATGACCAAGTTAGCTAAGAGCATTATGGTAACTTTATCGTGGCTACTTGAACAAAGCATGCAATTACAAACAAATGTCACACTTGGTCCTGAATCCGAAGGTTGGCGTTAGATGGGAACATTTTAAACCGAATGGAGAACTCTCCTGGGTCCTGATTTATTGAAAAATAATTTCTTGGAGAATTTTCTTGGAAAAACTGCAGTAGAACCACCTTAAGTGAACATTTTGGTACCTGGCTACTGATTAGGAGAAGACTTTGCGAATTTTTGGTTTACTTTAAAACACGAACAAAAGGTAACCCTGTCTGTAACTGTTCAGAGGTTGGATTGGGAATCATTGGAAAACAGAAGGTGGTTTGACGAAGTGCTGGGCGTATGTTGGCGATGAGGCTAGGGTAGATCTTGGTGAAAGAATTAGGAATAGTGCACTGGATTTCTTGTATAAGGGAGTGGTTAAATTTTCTATATCTCTACCTTTGGCACAGGTGATGGTCTAAGGCATGTTCTGTGCTTAGCACTGCCTTACACTGACTCGATTTTTATCACAAAGGGCAGGGGTGAAATTAGTAAGATTAACAAACGATGTTTCGTTCCTGGAACATACTTGCTGTGCTGTAAAATACAGTTAAAGGTGGGTAAGTACATGGCACAGCGTATATCTCTCTGTTTCTAGTCAATCACTGATGTGTCACAAGGGATTGCTAAGGGCACTCAATTTGTGATTGCTTACGAAAACATTACAGAATTGATACATAGATTGGTCTGGATAGACAGACAATATAGGTTTGAGCTTGTTGGCAAAAATTACGAGTGTGATGAAATATTTTTTTTATACCAGTGACAGCAGAGATTAGAGAAATAATGTGCTGTACTGGTGAATTTTGATTCTCACTACATAAAAATCATTTAACAGAGAGGGGTGATGTACCAGAGAAGCGAAGGACTTGGGTACAAATCCACAGTCAGACCATTGCTTGTGTGGTGTAGTATGGATGTCATTGGAAGATAGGAAGAGTGTTGAGGGGCTGTAGGTGGCGTATAATGCTGTTAGAATGGATATTGGTGGAATAATTCTGAGTGGTGTATGGAGCCTAAGTTGACCATGACCACAATCTCGCACTAGACTTTAGGTGATGAGGCCTGAGTGGATAAAATATCTAAACACCCACTTTGACCTAACAATTTACTACAGTTCAGGTGTGAGCACTATCTTAGGCGTAATAGAATCTATGGTGACGTTTTGGATACTTGTCGATGTGTGGGGATCTTCTATGAAAATGTATCTAGCCAAAATTCGTGAGCTATCATTAATGCTGTTAGCTATTAAATTGGTTCATAACGAATCCGATATGATGTGCAAAAGTATGTTTTCGGTATATGAATGAATTTTTAATTAGGAACACTATATAGAAAAAAAGGAGGGGGGGGGATAGAGGACTATGATCAGACATTATAGGGTAAAGCCAGGGACTGAAAAGGCTGTCAAGGAATAAACTCACTGTAACATCACTTTATCAGGTGTCATTGGAGATGTGTGAAATATTCTTTAATTCTTGGCCACTAAGTTTGGGGGGAATAACATATATGAAATATTGCTGTACTGTATAGCAATGTGACTGATTAATAGTATGTGCTTTGCTCTGTAATAACAAGGAGACATGGGAACAGAAATGTTTTGTAGGTAATATACGCTAATGTGGACTTCTTTTGTTTTTAGTAAAAAATAGTAATGGTTCACGCTTAATCAAACGCAAGTATATTTCACGAAATCTTGGCACAGAACCGAAGAAAATATTTTACTGTGCTGAAATATTTGCACCTTACTGTGTACAGAGTTTCGCAACCTGGGCAAACGGAACGCCGAGAATAACTCCATAGTTTCGAAATACTTGTCACATTGATATACCGATAATAGCAGACAGACAGCAGGCAGGAATACCTGAAATATTTCTCGTAAAAGCTTGGTGAAATGATGTGTGCCACGCCATCTTTCGGAAACCAGGATAATTTGCACCTCGGCAGTCGAATTTTTTTTTTAATGTATCTCTAACAATGTGGTCTTTAGAGACGGGAATGGGAATGAATTCGGTCATGGCCTTTTGAAGGTAGCATCCCGGCATTCACCTGGGGGAAACCATGGAAAACCCAAATCTGGATGCCCGGAAGGGGGATTCCCCGAATGCGAGGCAAGAACGCTAAATAATTTCATGAAATCAGGTACACATAGAATTCTTCCTCGGTTTTATATCTGGAGTTTATGACGTTTTTTTTTTTTTTTCATATCGAACTTTAAAAGGAAAAATTTATCACCCACTTCTTTAGCTAGCTTGACATCTGTATCAAACAGTATACATCTGAGAGGAAGTGGATTCGTGACCATCATACTCGATTAATGGATGAACTAATCGTCCATTGTCTACTTAAACCAATGGGTCCATTTTTTTTTTAACGTCTCTCTAACAACGTGGTCTTTAGAGACGGGAAAGGAATTCGGTCATGGCCTTTTGAAGGTAGCATCCCCGGCATTCACTTGGAGTGATTTTGGGAAACCATGGATGCCCCGGAACCTCCGTCCTCCCGAATGCGAGGCAAGAACGCTAAATAATTTCATGAAAACAGGTACACATAGAATTTATATCTGGAGTTTATGACGCTTTTTTTCCCGTTAAAAGGAAACATTTATGCTTTTTTTATTCAAGGCAGGTATCCTCTCTAGGTATGGAAACTAAAATTTTGATTTGAAATTGACGAGTTGGAACGGCTTTTTCAATAAAAACACCGCGGCCGGACTCGAACCGGCGACCGAACGCCACCTACCAGTGAGCCAAAGAACTAACGGGAGCTGCCATCTAGCCGCCGATAAATGAACTAACGGTCCAGCGCCCCCAGGAGATGGTGCCATCTGTGCGGCTGGTAGAGGAACTAACGGCGGCCATCTTGGTCGCCCAAACGGGGGGCGGCCATCTTGGTCGCCCTAAACGGGGGGGCGGCCATCTTGTGACGTCACGCAATCCCTGGACGCTGATTGGCTGTTCCCAGCTTCCCCCTTATAACACTACTCACAGGACTACATCCAGCACCTCTACTATCGTCTCCATGGGAGAATTGCAGCCTGCATTGCTGCGAAAGGAGGATATACACGGTACTAGTGCCGACATTGTGCATGCTCTGTTGCCTGTGTCTATGTGCCTATGGTTCGGTCTGTGTGATCATGTGTTGTATCTGACCCCAGGAATGTGTATATAAAGTTTCCCATTCCTGGGACAGTGAATTCATGGTGTTCTTATTTCAATTTCCAGGAGTGTATTTTGAGACATGCTGGATTGGTTAATTTGTTAGTGGAGGGAACAGTCGAAGGTAAGAACTGTAGAGGAAGACAGATATTAGAATATATGAAGCAGATAATTGAGAACGTGGGTTGTAAGGGGTATGTAGAAATGAAGAGGTTAGCACAGGATAGGAAGGGATGGAGGATTGCATCAAACCAGTCGAAGGACTGACGACAGCAAAAATAAAATGTAGTTGCTCTGTCGAATGTTTGAATTTATATTTCAGCATTAGCAATCCTGCGTGCAGAGGGTATAAATTTCATTTCTCTCATTAACTTTATTCCGAATTGGTATTACAGTTTACGGCTTCAGATATAAATAAGGCATTTCAAAACTGGCAGTTACTACAACTTCCAGATTAAGTTAATCTCACAAATAGCTTTTGTTTAATAAAAAGCAATTGCTATATTTACAGTGATCCTGGTGGGTGAGTTGTTAAGGGTCTGGTATTCTGATGGAGGTTGGTTCAATCTGCGAGAAGGTAATCCAGATTTCGTTGTTCCATGGTTCCAAAAAATCACTCAAGGTGAATCTTTTAGGCTCCTTGCATCCAATCTTCTTCCCGCTCTAACGATCTCTGTGAAGACAAGTCGAAAATCGGTCGTATATTCCTGGTAAAATGTGGGATTGTAACAAATGTACTTGATAACAGAAGGAGAAAGTTGATAATGATGGTGTATTTATTGTAGTAATATGAAATTTTTTGTAAAGATAATGAGTATCAAATTATATGTAAACAAAAGGAATTGAATGACAAGAGATAATGAGAGAGGAGTACGACCAGGAGCAAGAAGTATATGTAAAATGTCAATAATGTGAAGAACAGTCGAATGGAAGGTCTCAAAAAATGAAGTCAAGAAAAAACTCCATGCGAGACTGTTTGTAGTAAAAATAAAACTAGAACGAAGTGTTGAGACCGAGAATTTTGTAATTAAAAGTATATGAGTTATGAGGTGGTCAATAAATAAAAGTGATACTAGGCGTAATAACTGTTAACTGTGAAAAGGAGGACAAACTATTAAGGGAAACAAAATGATAAATATTTTTTTCCTTACAAGATCATAAAGACAAACAGTATACGGTGAGGCTATATTTGTCATCCTAGAAGTTAATAAAGATGCAAAGCTTACTTGCTGACATGATAGAAAAGACGATTAAACAAGGCAACAAAAGCAAAATATTTATGTTACTGATCAATTGTGAATGGAGATGATGCAATAGTAGATATACCTAAGAAGCATGTTGGCGGAGAATCTTATAAAGTGACTATGTAGATTAGTGAAGTTATAATAACGTCTATAATAGATTAAAATGCATAAATTAATTTTGATTTTAAATTAAAAATGTTCTTTGTCTTATAACGGCACTCAATCGCAAATTAGATACAAACGCCATTTTTTCCTATATTCTAAACAAGCATCAACACAAGTGAAATTTATGATTAAGAGACTCAATCAACATTTATGTCAGTAATTACATGTATTTATAGTTTTTAAATTATCTGTAAGACAACTCATTGATTGGAATTTCAATAATTATATAAAATTGGACTCCAGAAAACTCGTTACTTAATCGGTCGAACATGGATTCTGTCATGCAATTGTTTTAGCCAGGATGTAATTTGTCCATTGAGGGAAAATAACGTGTAGTGCCCTTACTGTTAAATGTCTGATCACTTCATCGTAAGTCCATTAGTTTGAAGGGCACCACTAACGTCACATATAACGCAGTATATGTCAAAGTACAATAACGATTAGTTAATTCAAATTATAAAAAAAAAAAATCCCTGCTGGTTAAAGTCATCCAACCCCCCCCCCCCGCCCCCAAAGTCATCAGCAAATCTGCACTCATTATTGTATGAAGAAATCCCCTACCATAAAACTGGTTC
>JARYHS010014547.1:0-24997 GCA_031002005.1 Vandiemenella viatica
GAACAGATACAATGAGATAAAAGTATAATACATTTTTCTAAGTAAAAAAGTGAAATGATAAAGTTAAATAGAAGGACTCATTTATTGTATAGTAATATTACATTTCAGTTGTTCTGTAGTATTCTTGTCTAGCAGATAGAGTTATTGGCTCCATCATTTAGATAAAAAATGTAACTAAGGAAATAAAAAATACATTTAAAGTTAGAATATCATATATCATGAAAGGTATTTGATCAATTAAAATTGATAGCCTAAGGTACCGGTTACCAGTATGAACAAGAAGACGACAAGAAAACATGTAAATCAAAACTTACAAAAACATTGCAATAAACACATCAAGAGACAAACTCGTGAATTTTTCAAACAGCTCAGTGAGTCAGTATTTGAATGATGTGTGTGAAATTCATAGGTTGGAATGTATTTACATGGTTAAGTCTTATGTTGGAAATTTATGTAATATGTATTGTCTTTCTTCTCAAGAATGCCAAATGTGATATAAAAACTTCATGGTGGACAAAGTTTGTGTACCATATCAAAAACATTACTCAGAGTCCTGAATGTTACTGAGAGGATAGTATAAGGATTTAATAGGTCTCTGCTCAAAAGATCAGAAGCTTTGGGAAAACTGAGTAAATTTTAACTGAAAATAACAAATTTCTGGAAGAGACAGACAATTGATCATGGTATGGTAAGTCAGAGGTTTGTTTCACATCAAGGTTTTTGCCATTGCTCAGTGTTTATTTCCTTCATCATCACAAGTGTTCACTCAGGATCATAGTAGGAGCAAAATATAGAAATTTTGCCACAACAGATTCTACTTCACGAAATGGTTATGAAAAATACATTAACAACATTCAGCACATTATCACGACTGGCTTAGGACCATTATTGAAATGATCCCTCATGATCAACACCAGCTATCAAATATGCCAAACAAATATAATTTTAATGTATGATCTGTACAAAAAGAAACAGAATGTGCAATGTTATTAATATAGAGTAAATTAACATCTTTCAATTTTGTCGGAAAAAAAGTTATAATAATTGGTGTTGAGTTATTAACCTACCTTCCAACGTGATTTCGCAAAATTCTTCTTCAGTTGCTCAGATACAGTTCCATGGATGTTTTTATTGCTTGCAGCATTACCAGAAATCCTAAAAATGTGACAAGTTAAATAATTCAGAAAACAGACAGAAAAAGGTTGTAAAACTTTAGAACACCCTACAAAATTTAATGCTACAAGCTAATGAATCAATAAAATTTTATATCTCACCACGGGTGCTGAAGAGCTTGGCGGCATGTGTACCTCTTTTCAACATCTACACACATTAGTTGTCGAATGAAATCCTTTGCAGAGTCACTGATGTCATCCCAGTAAGGTGAGTCAAACTCGAACTCTCCTAAAAATGAGAAAAATAAATTTGATTATCGTAGTAACTTACAAGGGATTGATGCTAAATACACATTTCCATTTATTATTCTTATCAACAGTACCCTTAAAACTTTCAATTTGTCTTTTTAAATTATAGTTTGGGACTTGAGGCTCTACGGAATAAGCCTTGTTTATGTTAGTAATGGTTTCATATTTGAAATGTCCTTCAATTTGCCTAAATAAGAAGCCCGACTGTTACTGATTTAAATTAATTCAGTCAAAGAAAACATCAAAACATCAGATAAGTATAAAAATCTGAATTTGAGTATAACAACATATTCTTGGCATTAAACAAAGTGTATGTAAGTTGTGAGAATTGATTTTTTTTAACTGCTTTACGTCTCTCAACTTCGAGGTCTTTAGAGACGGTAAAGGATGGGGGGGGCAAGGAATGGGAAGGAATTTGGCCATGGCCTTTTGAAGGAAGCATCCCGGCATTTGCCTGGAGTGATTTGGGAAACCATGGAAAACCCAAATCTGGATGCCCGGACGGGGATTCGAACCGCCGTCCTCCCGAATGTGAGGCGAAAACGCTAACCGTTACACCGCCACGCATACAGATGACAAAAAATTCTTCTCTGGTGTTCTGCAGGATCAGTTCGTTCATTTGCAATGTTTCAACAAAAGAGGCTGTTGATGAAATGTCACACATGGAAATACTGATCCGGCAGAACACGCGAAAAGAATTGTTTTTATATAAGTTGGTTCCAAGTCCTGTCTGTTTCCAAGCTGCATATTAAACTAATGTCTGGAAATTTATCTGTCAGCAGAAGGTACCTATGCCTAATTCAAGGTATGTGTGAGGTATATGTTAGCAATGAGATCTGAATGGATGTTGGTAGAATTACTGACAGTATATGGAAGGGAAGAGATGACCATGACTGCAGTTTACTACTTTATTTTAGGAATAAGGGATTGGGAAACTTTTTTTTAAAGATAAGGGAGTCAAGGAATACACCAGTGAGGGATCAGCAGAAAAATTTACCTGCAATAGTGAAAGAATTTAAGGTGAACATTTGTAAAATACCAGGTGTAAGACAACTTGCTTTGCCTTGGGATGAGGCAAAACGCTTTGTCTCAACTTTAACTGTGTGTAGCCTTGGATAATGTCCAGCTATTTCTTTATTATAATGAAAAGGTCGCCACTTAGCTTCATTTTACCTCAAACAAAGAAAAGGTATAGTTAAATAATGTTCACAAGTCAGTTGTTAAAAAAATCACTATATTCTTTAAAGATTTTCAAAGTCATTAGCTGAACATGCATCAGAAAATTTAACTGAAGATGTAATAGCAAGTTCAATTGACCCCAAAGTCAAAGTATAATTGATTATCACTTGGAAGTATGTAAAAGTTCATCACACGCTTCTACTGTTACACTAGATTAGCAAGCAACCAACACTTAAGTAATCCCGAGGCCCCTCATGGCATAATACTGCTTCAAAACTGCATAGTAGTTATTCTGACTGAAACTTAAAAACTTTGTGATGCCTACATCTCGCCAACACGGTAGCACAGTAGTGCTCTAAATGAAAACTGGCTGGCAGACTGAGCTACATGTTATCACGCTCGCGGTTCCTGAAAGACTGAGGCCTATCTCGTGTCGCATCGATTGCTTTTATCAGACTGGCCAATGAGGGAAGGTTCTAGTCAGCTATCTGCGCTCACATGAACCGTGGGATAGTCACTGACTTAGTGTTCACATGAGGAATTTCTGGAGATCTGATCAGATATCAAATCTCACGTCTGAAAGGTTTCATCATCCAATTTGACCTTGACAACAAGTGTAAAACTATCACTCTGAAACTTTGAAAATCGCTAGATCTTGTAACGAGTGTCAACTTTAGTTATTATAAAAAATTTTGTAACTCTAATAGTTTAGCCGAAGATAAATAATTTTTATACGAATTTTCAAAATATTACTTCAGGTGAATGTTTAAGGCTGATGCAATGCAAAATACTATCTTAAAAACTGTAAAAATCTGCTTTCTCATTTAAATTAATAGATGATAGAAATGATATGCAATACTATTTAATCTAACTCGCAATTCTAAGAACAAATTTTGTCATGCAGTTACAAAATTTAATAGATACCTGAAATGCCCTTCCAAAATTGAAGTTATTTTCCAAAGAAAACTAACAGAAATTTTCCAATAAAACCTATAAACTAAAAAATTGAAAACCTGCCTCTTATCTACCTACTGTTGGGGCTGGTCTGCGGTTCGTACTCCTTTCACTCTCTCTCACTTGTTCAACAAAAAATTTTAAAATATTATCACCAATATTATCAATAATATCAAATTAACACTTAAATTGTTTTACATATTTTACAATTTTCAAAATATTTATGTTTCAATTTTTTTGAAATATTGTTGTAAAATGTTCATTTCAAATGTTTTTACACCTGTAAACATGAGAGAAAAAACACTCTTACTAAATGTTAATTAACTGCTAAGATGTTCATTTTAAGTGTTTATGTCCCCTGCAATTATAACAGAAAAAACACACAAATCACTTTTTTACATAACCCCAAAATCGGTCAATTTTGGTATAATTTCAATTATGACTTCTTATGAGGGATGAAATATCCCAGTCCTGTCAAGGTCGCCATGTAGGACAACTTGCTTTGCCTTGGGGTGAGGCAAAACACTTTGTCTCAACTTTAACCGTGTATAGCCTTGGATAATTATTGATATAAACACAAGTTAATGTATAGTGAGTGACCTAAGGAAAGTGGCACCTCTTTTAGTTTAAGAGCTGCTAGTGAGGGGATAACATTAAGTGATCAAAGGGATACTTATTGCAAATGCACGATGGGAAAAATCACTAAAGCTGGACAAATAGATGGAGCTGTTGAAACAATAGTAACATCTGGGAAATGAAGGTCAATGTTCAACAAATGGAAGGATGGCACAACTACAGTGGAGGTGAAGTGGAAAGAGTTCAAGGAGATAATAAGAAATGGCAAGGAAATGTTTATTCCAAAAATAAAGAGAAGTGCAGAAACTACATACTACAGTAGGGAGGTAAGTAGGGTTGTTAGGGAGAAGAGAGTTAAGACACAGCAAGGTAGCAGGGAATACTAAAACAACTAAACAAACAATCAGGCTGGCGCTAGGATTCTCAGCCCCCAGGTATGTGTTTTTAGCCCCCCCCCCCCTCTTCCTTCCAATGACATTTTATACTTTAAACTTCAGCATTTTGTATAAACATAGAAAAATTTAATGCAAAAATATTCACACTTATAGGTTCAGATTTTAAAACTTGCATTTTATTTCTATTTAGCCAGGTACCATGGGCAGTGGGCCAACTTTGGGGGCTAGGGCACAAGGTACTTTTCCCCGATTCCCCCCCTTTTTTAATGACGGCCCTTAAAAAAATTAATAACAGCAAATTTGAAAGCTGGAGATAAGTTTATGAAGACTATTATTGGTGCAGGGGGACCACTGAATGATGCATCTATAAATTTCAAAAGCTGTGTTAGAAATCTGAGGTGAAGGGAAAGTATTCAGACAATTATCGACAAGGATTGAAAAGAAGTTAAGTGGATTTGAAAAAAGCAAAGATATTAAGTAACTGGTTTGATGTGACCAGTAGGCACTATGATTCAGGAATGGAATCAGAGTCTATTATTTTTATTATTATTATTATTCTTACTCCCCGATTCACTAAAAGTTGGTGGCAGACAATGTGCTTATCCACACAGTTAGAAAAAAGCAAACTAAAAAATTTGAAATTCATCCTGAGGATACCATGAAGGAACTTAGAAAACTAAATAAGAATAAAGGGGCTGGCGGTGTTTGGTATTAAACAAAAGCTAATTCTATTAGAAACTGTCTGAAACCGATGAACTCGCTATCACCTAAATTGTTAGAGTTATTAGCATTTGTGTCACATTTTTTAATATCATGTAAACTTACTGTTTATGGCAAATCTGTTAAACCCACAGAAAATTTTATAACAATATAAAATGTCAGGTACACAAAAATCTCTCTACTGATGAATTTTCAGAACACTAGATGCAATATTAGCTGAGATCTTAGAACCATTTTGCATCATCAATGTACCACTACACCAAGGCTTTCAGAGTCTGTATATACAATAACCTACGCAGTTGTCTGTGTGTACTCGAGGTGGAAGGATGTGTAGAGTGGGGCACTCTTATGCAGAAGTGCTAGCAGGAAGCATGTCAGCCATGCTTTGCCACAGCGATCTTAACTTTTGGCAGTACAGTTAACTTTAGTAACCAACCATGTGATTTTCAAATTTAAACACAGGGTTTTGGTCTAGTCTGGTTGCATTTCATAATCTGCAATTAATTAATCTGGTGCAGAAATTTCTGATAGTCAACAACTGTAATGAATGTGTGATTTATTTCCAAGAATATAGTGATTTTTGACCTTGAAACAATAGCAGTGACTTTATTTCATGATATTTACCCAACCTTTCCTTGCTTGAGGTTTAAATTAAGACAAGTGGCGAGTGTTTTAAGTTCTTACAGTTGATAATCCAGTGGCTACAGACTACACGGTTGGAGTTAAGGTGTTAAACTGATATTGCAACCCTGGTATGCAGTTTAGTCCCTTACAGACGGTGGGTAGTGTCGCGGTTATGCTGGTGGTTAGGTTACCAAACTTATTGTGAACCTGTTAATCTTTCCGCACACTCAATAGGTTCTGATTCTTTCTCTGACGGCTGCCAACCAATGTTAAGTTGGTAAATGGAATGAAAATTTACCTTCTTATTTGAAACACATGCATTTAATAGTTAATAAGATAATCTCACTCCAACTCCCAACCTTTATGAAAGTTCGCTATCGGTACTTCGATCCTTTAAGATTACAGGTAATGTCTCTGATAAATTTAGACTGAATAACACACACTCTTTTCATTCATACATCAACACCCATACTAGTTCACAGACCATATCTAAGGCTCACTACAAAAACAATTGATATAAAATTCTGCAAATACTTTCTTCATTACTAAAGTTCCTTCATATCACCAAAGAAATCACCTCCTATGATAATAATGCTTCATCATAATTACTGAGCGCGAACACGTAATCTCGTCGACTCAACTGACTGTTCACCTTCCCGACGGACCACCTTCTCCATGGCCAATGGCAGACTGACTGCCCAGAAGCCTTGGTGCGTCTTTCTCCCAAGTGTACCATGCTCCCGAATTTGGGGTTTACACCCCCAAGCTCACGGACCCGGCAGATGCTGACATCACTATAAGATGACCAGTTTCAACCCATGCTTTAAAACTGGGTTCTACCTCCCTAAACCCATGGAATTGGCAGATGCTGAAGTCACCAGACAACCACACAAACTGCCACTATTTAAAACTTCTCAAATTATCTTCCAAAGTAATGAGGAAATGTCACTAACCCATTACAAGGTTGAAGAGGTACTATTGAGTACCCACCTCAGTCTTCTGATTTGACACCTGTGGATTTTATCTTTAGAGGACTTTCAAGGATGATGTGTATTGACAAAAACCAGCTACATGGAAAAATCTTAGTCTCATGTGCTGCCATTATGACAGATACTCTGACAGACATAGTTTGGTCTGTAATTCAGCTCCATCAGCTTTATTTGGAAGCTGCTGGTAGTAATTTTGAACATTTAATAGAACTCTCTCTCTGTGTTTAAAATTGTAGCTTTACATCAAATTTTTCAGAATATATGGACTACCAAACATTGAGTACATTTTTTTGGACCCCTCTTTGTACTGAAAGTTTTCCATCTTATATCAAGGTTTGCCACTAAAAGTTTTTTCTTTTTGAGTGAGGCTCTGTTTCCTTATGTTAATAAGTATTTGATATCATCTTAGCATCAGTCATCAATTAAAATTTTAGTTTTGAAATAAAATAATCCTCTTACTTCTACTACTAAATCTGTTTTGTCTATTGTCACGACATTTATTTAATTTGTGTTTAATCTAAATTCCTCTCCCAGTGTTGTATTGGTGTCATAATTTCTCTACATCTGCACATTTTTCTGTGAATAGGACAATGTCATCAGTGAATTACTTTGTACGAATTCCTTCTCTTATTTCTTGTTGGCATCATTTTTATTAAGGTTATGAAATTATAGTTCTGTTTACAGGAAGAAATAAAGGTAAACTTCAATAAATTTTAACTCTGTATCTTTTGGCCTTTTGGATGTACCATTCCGGCATTCACGTGGAGTGATTTCGTGAAATCATGGAAAAGCAAAATCTGGATGGCTTGACTAAGATTAGAAACTGCATTCTCCTGAAAGACAAGCCTGAGTGTTACTGCTCACCCACTGGGCTTAATGTGTGAGAAGAGAATGAATGTACTTGAGACATGAGGATGTGGTTACAGTAGTCAGTCTACATTAACATTTATCATTATGTTCCTTATGTAATACAAACTGCAAATAAGTCTTGAAATTAATTCATATCAAATGGATCCCATGTAAGAACTAATCATTTACTTTAGTTGGTGGAAGAAAGATGAAGCACTGCAGAAATAAACACTGTATGAAATGAGTAAAATGTTGAGTTTACACTGTCATCATGTGAGCAATAAAGAGGAATCTGTTCCCAAGTAAAATTGTACAAACAATGGAATTGAAAAATTTAATTAATTATGAAGTTGTTAGGGTGGTCATTTTACCTATATCCTGCTGTACCTGTTGAATCTGCTATTGACATGCACTTCTCCATTCATTACTGTACTTCATTAATCTACTTATTTTTAGGCTACTGAAGCAGAAAATACCTTTCAAAATTTGTGCAAACAGATTTGCATCATTCTCATCGTAGAAAGGTGGGTATCCACAGAGAAGAATATATGATATTACACCTATGCTCCAGACATCTACTGCCTTCCCGTATGGTTTTGAGCCAATACTTCTGGTGCTGTAATTTGGAAATACAGTTTACAATAAGTGTACTAAATTTAGATTGCATTGGTAAATATTTTTACTAATTATCAGTCTTGGAATATTTAAATAATTTCTTAATTCTGTTATATTGTGAAAGTATTTTAAAATGTTACGTTATAAGTACATAATAGTCAGGTCTTTTAAAAATGACAAAATGTAAGTATTTATACCAAATTTGAAGTTATTATGGCTTTATGAATTATGGTATCTAATGGTTCTGCAATAAAAGCAGCAGATATTTTTCCTGAAAAAAAAAACCTGTTTCATTAAAGAAGAGATTGGAGGTCTAATCTGAAACACCATTACTTAAATATTTCAGAATAAATTCAGGGTGATTAACGTCATGTGGTACTATAACTTAGCATATGAACATACCAACATATCCTGGAGTGCCACAGGCAGTTGCCATAATGCCGGAATCCTCCATTTTAGAAAGGCCAAAATCACTTATCATGATCTTACTGTCTTCATCTGGACTGTAGTACAAGAGATTTTCTGGCTGTAACGTTTTAACAAAATTAAATTACTAATTATTCTTTGGAATCTTAAAAATAAGCAACAGATACTCAGAGAAAAAAAACATACAATAGTGAATACTGAATTCCAAAATTTAAAATGACATAAATTTGTAATGTGAGGTTGCTATCCTATAAATGACAAAATTAATATATTTATTTTTTTTTTAATCTTCATGGTAAGCAACAAAATGGGGAGAATTTATCAAACAACTGTCAGTATTAAATGATTACCAAAACATCTGAAGAAGTTTTAATCCTTTTTATTCATGTAACTTCTCTTTAGGTAAAGCATGCATATTTTAGGTAATTATACTAAACTTGTTATTTTTCTTTCATAATGATATTTCAAATTTTAATTTTGTTTACATGTTTGATAGTAGCTGCTATTCAAGAGTCTTATGGATCATAATCTTGAACCATCAGCAAATGATATTAGACTGGAAATTTAATAATGTTATTTAATGTATGGTGTGACTGGTAAAATGGCACTAAGGATATTAAATTTAGCAATGTTTTTTAATGTATGGTGTGACTGGTAAAATAGTACTAAGGATATTTAAGACACAAGTTCTAAAAGTTTTTTATGACACTCATTCCATTTCTGTCATTGTTTCACTAGAGACAAAAAAGAATGCATAGTGCTCGTAATGAAAGGTGACAGGAACTTACCTACTCATTTTCATGCTCCATGTAAAGGTAAGCACATTGTCAATAACTCTTGCAGCAGCTACATTTAAACAAGTAAGTAATAATACGATCTAAGTTGAATATAATGTGTACCATTACTTTTCAAATGTGTACCTCTCTGACGTTGGGGGGAAGGGGGGAGGGATGGGAGCAATACAAATGTTTATACAAACAAGTAACATAAGCGGTAGTATTTAATTATAAGATAAAAATGTACAAAACACTGGGTTTTTCTGTGAGCTGATATTATCTTATATTGACTGTTCTGATATGATACTTTATTAGTCTATGATGCAAAATAAAATCAGATTTATACAGTGATTTAAACTGATTGATAAATTAATATAATATAATAATTATAACAGATAAAATTGCGATGGAGCACATGCAATCTGATCTGCTGCATAAAATGAGAAAGAAATTTAATTTCGTGACACATTTTTCTTTGTCCCACCTTGAAAATTCAGTAGTCAGCACTATATCCTTCAAAGGCCTTTGACAGAGTGACCTATAAAATGGTGCTAAATAAGGTAAAAACTATTGGAGTTGATAAAAAGGTGATTTGCTGGGTAGATGAATTCCTAAAAGGTAGAAAGCAAAAAGTTAGGGTAGGAAATGCAGTATCAAAAGAAGTAGGAATGAACATGGGAGTCCCACAGGGTAGTGTGTTGGGACCATTGTTATTTGTTATTCTAATGAATGATTGTGTTAATGGTTTACTGTCAGAAATTAGATTGTTTGCAGATGACATAATGTTATATAAAAGGATTAAAACAATAGAAGACTGTAAACAGCTGCAGGGTGATCTAGAAAGGATAACTAGCTGGGTGAGTAAACATGGGATGAAGATAAATGCAAAGAAGAGCCAGCTAATTAGGTACACAGATAAAAAGCTAAAGGTTGATTATGATTATGAAGTGGGGAAGGAGCTACTTATTAAACACACTAAATGTAAATACCTTCGCATAACATTTGATAGCAAACTCAACTGGGCAGGATACATTGGACAGGTAGTAGGGAAAGGGTTTAAAATCCTTCACCTGTTGGAAGGAGTGATGAGGGGATGCACTAGAGAAGTAAGGGAATCGGGGTATAAAATTTTGATCAGACCACTGCTGGAATATGGTGGTGTAGTTTGGGATCCACATTTTGGGTATCAAATACAGGAGTTGGAGGGGGTGCAACTAATATGATAATAGAGCTGGAGTGGGATTCATTGGAGAATAGAAGGAAGGTGAAGAGAATCATGGGAGTGTACAAAGCCTCTACTGGGGATGAAGCAAGGAAAGATATTGTTGGGAAAATTAAGAGAGGTGCTTGGAAGGAGTAAGGTTGACCATGACCACATGCTGGCACTTGATTTCAGGCATAAGGGTGTGGGAAAATTTTGGGTTTGTAGGAAGATTGCCACCGGAGTGGGCGCTCCATGCATTATATATACTCAAATGCTTATTTATGATAAGAATGTGTTAAAGATTATTTGTTAAGTTATAAAGAAACAAATACGATTTAATAATTTTTTTCCCCCTTAGAATTACCTTCAGATCTCTGTGAACAACACCTTGTTCATGCATGTAATCCACTGCCTCAAGGACTTGTCGGATGAGATCTGATGCGTCTTTTTCAGTGTAAGATCCTTTCTCAACAATACGATCAAACAATTCTCCCCAGTGACACTAATGAAAAAAAAAACTTCAATGTAAATGATATTAATAATAATCCTCATGCACATAACTATTTTTTTTCCTTTAACAACAATCACATAAACTGGGGAAATTAAAACTGTGATACACAACAGAAATATTTATCTTCATCCTTGTTTCTTTTTGTACTAATGAAGTAATTACTACAGTGATAACCAATTAAATAAGAATTTGATATTATATGCTTATCATAGACTAATTTATACACTATATAAACAATCCCACATAGTAATATTGATATTAATGAATAATTTTTCACAGTTTAGCTGACAGAAACAAGAAGGTAGAGGAAATCACACAGAATTATAATAGAATGTTCTGGTAACAGATTTGTGGCTGGAGAACACAGGTGTGGAGAGATAACAGGGAAAAAAAATGCAACAACAGCATTAACACTTATTAATAGTAAGGAAAACATATTAAATAGTGTGCAGGAGAACAGTTTTCATTGTAATATAACATGTAAGTGGAAGAATGACAATTAGAGATATATTTCCAATTGAAACACAGCAGATGTCTGATAAGATGTACTCATATGTAATTATTTTTCCAAATCTGGTTATTAAAATTAACCAGTAACTTTATTGGTATGACTTGGAAAGTAAAATGGGAGTTGTTATTTTTGATATTGTAGAAATTTATTTTGGTCATAACTAGATAGTCAAGGTTATGGTTTAAACTGATTGCATCCTTAGCTGAAATATTGACTAATTGGGTTCTAATGCAGGCAACAAGACTAAAGTTTGTTTGATGAACCAAGACAAATAAGGTGGACACATAATATTTAGAAGGAATTAACAAGAAGATGGAGGTAGTTTTGCTACAGTGTCTCTTAAAATGACATTTAAGCAGCAGAACATTTTATGTATTTGTGGACTATAATTTTATGGTTGCTAGATTTTGTGAATTATTTATGTGGAAGATGGGTAATGTCTGGAATATAAGACAGGACATTTCATGAAAGAACCATAAAAATTTATGCTAAATAAGAAGACTGAAGTTCTTGTACTTAATGTCCAGTAAGAAAATGCTCAGCAGCTCAGGCCTACAGTGTGTTTTGAATTATCTAGCTCCATTAATAAGAAGTATTTTGTGGGACCTAATATAGGATACGTGTTTTTGAAAAGAGAAGGAGAGCAGTGCCTAGAAAATTAGCTTTTACCTTATCATAATTCACCTGCCACCAGAGAATATGCTACATAACCCTGTCATTCAGTACCTACCATGTTATACTGTGTAGCTGTAACCAAGAAAAAAAGAAATTGGAATAAAATGCTTTGCGAATAAACTTTGTGTTGCATATTTTGATGTGAATTACTTCCAGCTACAGGCTAATATTATTTAAATCTGTTTATATATAAGGCTAGATCATCAGTTACCAAAGATGACGGCAAGGTAGCACAGGTACATGAAAATTTCGAGAAACACAGAACACTAATATTTACAAGGTATATAGGTGTAAACCTTTCATAAGCATAGCTATATGATACATACATGCATGGATGGAAATATAAGAGAAACAGTGTTTACAACTGAAAATTTGAAAATTCTTTGTTTTTTTTTTTAGTGTTTTCTTAGAATTCTGTTATCACATGTGATAAGCGATTGTTCATTTCCAAATTATGAAATTAATTTTGTTAGGAATAAAAAATTTATTGAAACATTATTGAAAATCTATTGATGTACTCTTAATTAAGAATACGTAGTTAAGGAACAGCTTGTTTCCAGTTAATTCCAGATGGCTTGTCTCATAAGATCTAGCAGATAGTAATTGTTTCATATTTTAACAATTGTCACTGACATTATGAGCAGATGTAATTGTTTGCCACAACATCATCTGAATTTTTGTGAACAGTAATATGATCCTTATGGAAGCTGTCTTAAGTAGATATGAACAGTTTATCACAGCGGTGAAGAAAGATAACATTTGTTTAATTAGAGGAATCCATTACAAAAAATATGGATGTCAGAAAAATCAAGCTGTGAGGATCAAAGGTGTCTAAGAGATTTTAAGTCATTGATGAATGCCTTCTTGAGTGTTGCTTTCACAAGCATGGTGCTAACATCAATTTGATTGAAGTGATTAATAAACATTTTTGAGTTCTACAACTTATCCTCTCTTAAGTTGATTCAACTTCCAATTTCTCTGAAAGTAAACACAGCTAATTTATGAATGAGAAGCCAGTAACGCAGGACACCCTTCTTAACTGGAAAGTCAATGAAAGTTGTTCATGGCAATTTAATTTGAACATGACTTATTTTGTGGATTCACCCAAGAGAAATTGATTAATTTATCAATTTCTCTTGGGTGAAAAAATGTCATAGAGCCAAAGTCTCATTAATATTTATGTATTTTTTATTCTGGGTTGTTCAACTAATGGTATTCAGAAGATATTAATTCCCAGTACTTAATGCTAATGAGTTCCCACAGGATCTTATTGAAAAAGATGATGATTTCTCTACTACACTGTGTTTACTTTTATATTTTTGCAAGTTTCAAAGTGTTCCAAATCATTTCACTCTAATTTTCTCAGTGAAAAATGTATATTCCTGTACAAATTTATGTTTCTCAGTACATGCATACATGAAAACATACTCTACTACTAAGAAATGTTGTATGCAATATCACTTTCATTAATTTGTAAACAGTAATTTTTTAAAATTCTTATATGCCTTTATTTACTTTTTCAAACAATCCTCCCTCATATTCCGATACTTGCAATGAACATACTATATGTGCCATTATTATAAAAGAGAAAATAATATTGTTATGATAGTTTTTCGTGATTCCATTTTTGTTTTTCCAGATGTCTAACAGGCAACAACAAAAAATAATTTATTGATAACTAGTGTGGATTAGTTGATACTTTTCTTGGGATCCATAGATTGATAAAATCAGTATTTTAAAGAGATGTTCTTTTTAATTTTGTGTTTTTACTTTTTTAAATCAGTTGATTACCTAAGTATATGTCTAAAGGAAGCAAGCAATAAAGATCAACAGACACTGGTGTTTGGAGATGATCTGGCAATATGGGACAAAACTGAGGAAGGGACACAAAACAAACTGAATATACGGAATAATAAGTTTGTGGAATATGGAATGAAAGTGAACCCAACAAAAAATGTAACACAGAGAATTAGCCAAAAAAATCCAGACTGCCTCGTAAAGTCACAAGACCATCAGGTTGAACTCGTTGACAAATCCAGATACCTGTGGAGCATAATAGCTAGTAATGGTTTACAGTATCATGTGGATCTTACTCTGGGAAACAAAGCTTCTAAAAACAAACAAACAAACAAACGAACAAACAAACAAACAAACCACCCCGTACTAATCATATATCATGCCTATTCCCACGTACGCTCTGGAATCATCCATACCAACATCAAAGTATCAAGTACCTTAGCAAGTTCAAAGACGGTGAAATGAAGTTTCTTAGAACTATCCACCAGAAAACCAGACTTGATAATAAAAAGAATTATGAGAGTAGATCAGACCTAGAGTTCAAAGAATTCATGGAAGAAAGACTTAGGTCATTTAGACTTAAATGGTTTGGGCATGTTAAAAGAATGAATGACTCAAGATTACCAAAAGCTTATTTGGAACAAAGGATAATAGGCAAAAGACCAGTTAAAAACTGAGAAGAAGATGGACAGACCAACTAAAGGAGGATATAGCAAGAAGAGGATGGAATTGGAAGTCTGTTATGGACAATAAAAGTTTCTTAGACAGAAGACGGTAGAAGATGATCATCTATAACCATAAAATCCAAAGCATTGGAAGGCTTGTAAACATACCCAGGAAACTGGAGACAGGGCCAGGGGAAATGGGGATATGGTGGGTATTTAACCCACTTGGAAATTTCCGGGTGGGTAAAATACCGAAACGGAATTTGAGAGTGATTGAGTGTGAGTATGGTACAGAACTGAGGGGGGGGGGGGGGAAAGAGAGAGAGAGAGAGAGAGAGAGCAGACCAGCCGAGCAAAGAGTTATATATAATAGACTAATCATTCTCTCATATCCCAGGGCTTCTATATAGACAATGGAGCCAAGGCTATGGTCATTCTAACGCCATTCGCCAACTAGAGAGAGACAGAATGGCAGTGACTCTATCCCCATTCTGATATTTTTCTACACTCCTTTATGTATATCTGTGGTACAATCCCATGCACACGCCTTTTTTTGGTTAGGTACAATTTTACAAAATTAGGCAAGTTACACATTAAACTAGTTTTTTTTTTTTTTTTTTTTTTTTTTTTTTTTTTTTTTTTTTTTTTTTTACATTTCTAACTTCACAAACCTAAAAACTCCTCTTTTAATAATTTTGTTTGGGGAGCAATGCAAAATATCTCCTCTTCTTTTGAAAATTACAACAGACTTGTATGCCATTTCCAATTCTGTCCATTCTTTTCAATGGCGCTGACCATCATTCTGTCTTTTTTTAAAAATTACATCCACTCAAAATAGTTCTCCATCAAAATTAATGACAACACGGTCCTCTTGATCGTATTCTGTTATGGTGGGCATAGGGTCTGTGAGAGGAGCCAGCAATGATGACATTTTTAAAGGCTCGAGCTGAAGATGTGACTGAACTGAAATCATGGCTGCACAGAGATTCTCACAAATGATTTCATCATGACCGTTATTGTGAAATTTTTTATTTGATAGTTCCAATGATATTGTCGGAAATAATGATGGAAATAAGAGCAGCTAATTTTTTTCCCTATGTCAGTAGATGACACTTCCGATATTTCCAGAACTTAACAATTGTCCGTTTGCTTGAGAATCGTTCCTGAAGATTTCATTACAAATGAATATTTTATTGGGTTGTTTTCAACTGCAAATACTGAGACAGAAACGATAAATGATCTGGTCATTCAAATTTTCGCCAAGCACAATTTCCCACTCTCAAAACTCAGAGGCCAGTGCTACAAAGGGGACTTATAATGTTTCTAGAAAAATGACGGTGTTACAGTCACAAATACATAATGAAGATCCTCGAGCTATATTTGTACACTGTATGCTCATAAGCTGAAATGTTGCAGTACAAAACGGAATTGAGAGAGTTATAATACTGAGAAAATTCATTGGAACAAAAAATATTTGAGAAACTTCATGCCAGACTCACCAAAAGACTTGGGTATTTCAATCAATAGTAAATTGAAATAGAAAAAGGAACTAATGACGATTTTTTTTCTCTTGCAATCTATTGTTCAATAGCAAATTTATAAATATTACAAGTTTAACATAATTTTTAAAATTATAGTTTTGTATTTGTACACATATTTGTTCACTTTTTAAGAATGGTTAACCACAATCAAATCTCTTAAATCATGAAAAAAAATTTCAGCATCTAATACAATTTTTTGTACAATCATTCTGCAGCCAGAGCAGTAGAGAGCACTTTTAATGCTAAGGCTTGTGGGTTTTATTCCTGTATGGAATCATTTAACAATGATGATAAAAAATTTCATCGTGTTGAAATTATGAATGCAGATCTACAGAAATCAAATCTATGTGTTTCTTTTTTTTTTTTTTTTTTTTTTTTTTAAATCATATCAGATGATAGAAACATTCATTGATGTTTCGAACTGTGCTCAAGATTTAAAATTCGAAGAAATTTGGCAGATAAATTTCTAGTTAGATGCAAACATTGAAATAAAAAATCCCCGATTCCAAAAAGCTCAATTTTTTTCCCGAAAATCTTATTTTGAAGTTTGTGATCAAGTGCTTATGTCATTAAAGAGTCGATTTGACAATGATTCCACCAACTTCTTCAAATCATTAGAACGATTCACTTTGGAACAACCAACAAAAAATTATTCTATAACCATAACTCTAACCAAGAAAGATTGCTGAGTGGTAGAGACATGTTTTTGCAAATTTTGAAAAGCAATAAAAAAATTGAGAGGGGTTGTAGATTTTTTTATTGAAGTACAAATGCACTAGAAGACTCTTACCAGAGTTTGTGCACGTTGTTCGATTACTTGTCACGATTATTAGGTCATCCTGTTCAAGTGAGCAAAGGTATTCTTTCTTATGCACACTAAAGAGTAACCTAAGACAGACCAACTTGCAAGAGTGACTCAGTAGCATCGCAATATTACATGTATATAATAACCTCAATGACAAACTTGATTTGGAAAAATCGTGGAATCACCTCATTTCCAAACAAGCAAAGTGTAGTACAGTTTTTGTATTGCACAATTAGTACTAAGTAATAGTAAATTAAAAAAAAAAAACTAAATTTTTTGTACACAGTTAAAATACATATATTGAATAAATTAAATGATTTTTTTTTTTTAAATTCATGTTTTAGTTTTTACTCCTATGGATCTGTTTGCATTATTATCACTATTATTATTATTAATTTAAGTAAAATAACAGAACAACATTTTCAGGGGCTCCCCCTCCCATTTGCCTGACTATCCACCCAGGCCTAACACGAACCGCCGACCCTGAATGAAGATGGTCCATAATAACTTCATTGAGGAAAGCAGTCAGCCATACTATTTTGCTATATAAAACTCTGAAAAATACAAAACTTTGTTTAAAATTTCTGGAAAAAGAAAGGAAAAAATAAAGAATGGATATGTAAATTCAATAATGAATAGTCATAATGTGTGGTAGCATCGCAATTTCATCTGCATGTTTGGTCATATCTTGTTCTGTGTTTCAGGTTCACAACAAGGTTACGATGAACATCCAGAAAAAGGTTCAAATTAACGATTAATAATAATAATAATAAAGTCATGAAATGGGGAAGCACATGAGTAGGGAAATTTCCACCAGGCCACATGTTTCATTGTAACAAGTTAAATTAAATTTAGGTAGCAAATTTTTTTCTGTGGATAAGATTTATGTCACAGAACTGTTAAAAGCCTACTTGAAAAAGATAAATTTTTTTAGTTCCAAATATTGATCTAGGACTCAGAAAAAACATTTTAAAAATGTGGAGCACAGCACTTTATGGTAGTGAAGCATTGGCTTTGGGAATACCAGAAAGAAGGAAAATTGAAGAATTTGAAATGTGGTGCTGTTGAAAGATGATGAAAATTAAGTGGACAGACTAAGCATGAAATGAACGTGTTTTGGAATAATGGATGGGAAAAGAAGGTTGTGGAAGAGTCTAACAGAAAGAAGAGACAGGATGGTGGGTCATATTTTGAGACATGGGGGATTGGTTAATTTGTTAGTGGAGGGAACAGTGGAAGGGAAGAACTGTAGAGGAAGACAGAGATTAGAACATATGAAGCAGATAACTGAAGACATGGGTTGCAAGGGTGTTTTGAGATGAAGATTTTAGTGCAAGGTAAGAAAATGGAGAAACATTTTCCTTGTGATTTGGTTTTCCACTCTTGTAAGGTAATAGCTGTGGCAATTAGATGTACTACCATCTTGGCTTTTACGATGGGTTGAGATGCTAATCAGTTTAAGTTGTAATGACAAATATCTTTACAAAATGTCTATGAAACTTATATTTGTCCGTAGAGAGTGATGTTCAAAAAATGTTTGTGGAATTCCACATTACCTAGTTCCACCAACATTCCCCTCTATGGTTAAGACCAAAGACTTTTGAGACAGAGAAGTATGATACAAAAACAAAACACAATAATGCATGGCATAAAAAACTTTCTAACACTCCACTGGAATAATGATAGCCAAGCAGAACAAACTATGCTGAAGAACATTCACAGTACAGTGATTTCCTGTATCAGGATTCTTATGGCCCACATGTACACTTCACCTTTGGTGATGCAGTATGTACTATGTTGGGGATGATAAAAGAATGGTAGAGTGTTAGACTGCAACCAGGAAGGCTTCACAGAGGCAAGTGAACTTTCCAAAACTATAATGTCAATCATGGTTTTAGATGTTTAGATGTTCATTTAGTGGTGATGATGGTGGACTACAACTCTCTTCTTGTTCAATCTGACTTTGAAAATACAATATTTTTTTTTTGATGAGGGTGTAAATCCTTCTGAATGAAAAACAATTCTCACTCAAAACTGTGTTATGGTATTACCTGTTTATTTTGCAAAAAATTTATTCTGTCCTTAGAACATTTCCTGTCAGTTTCATGGAATTAATGAAGTTATGTTTAAATTTGAGAAAATAAATTTATTTAGAAACATTAAGCTTTCATTTCATCATTATTTTAAAATTGGCAAAATTAAAGCAATAGAAAATTTTGCCAGTTTGTTTCTCTGTTACCATAAGAATGGTTCATAACAGAAATCATCATTCTCGAGTTTTCACTAACCCAGAAATATGATTTAATGCTGAATACTAATAAGTAACTCATAAATTACTCACAGTTCCATTATAAGGTAAACCTTGTGTTTGTCTTCAAAAGTTTCCAACAACTGCACAATATTGGGATGTTTCAACCTGAAAAACAAAAAGTTGAATTAAATATTGAACATAGAGTTAAATACGATTTTTTTAAGTGCAACATTTTTCATTGATTATTTTACAGCCAACAGGGCAAAAAACTGAATGTTAATGGCATTGTTGGTGGGAATATCCCCTATCGATTTGACTTACCTATTGTCATGGCTACCCCAACCTAACCCAGTAATCCTACCAGGTAAAGGGGACTTACAGTTTAATGTGGAGTCTGAACAACGGAAGTGTTCCGGTGAACTTCACATTCCACAGCAAGCTGTACCAGAGGTGAAGGTTGGTTAAGAGCCTTTCAAAATACTAGGCGAAACTGGGATTCAAACCATGAACCTTCTGATCTCCAGTCAGATACTCTCAGTGCCAACTATGTAGAAGTTGATCCGAAGTCATATATGGATGACATGAACAGATTAAAGTTTTAAAGCTAGTATGAATGCTTAAAATAATGTTTATTATACACCTCCTATTTTACTTCTTGACATGATCTGGATATCAAGTCTGACCACTGTTTCCTACTTTTCATCCATTGATTTCAAAATAGCCTTCATGCTCTGAAGCTAGCCAAAATACTGGATGGAAATTCTGGTCATGTTTGGCACATAATATGGTAGTTCATATTCTTTTTTGAACAATGTAACAATGCAATGTAAAGAGAAGCAAAGGATAGAAGAGCAGATGCTTTCACTGAAATTTCTGAAATTCACGACAGTGGTGACCCAACGTCATTGGTAAAAAAAAGTTCAATTTATTTGCTGTTAGCTTATTGACAATTCCTTCATATATTATTTCCAAATGGACACTATCAGATCACCAAAGCCTTGATTCTCATCCTGGCTTATAATTAAATTTTTGCAATGTTTCCATTGGGTAGTTAGAACCAAAGATTCTCAGTTCCTGGAGCAATGGGGGAAAGATTAAGTGTAATATCTGTCTACAATTCGTGTAACTTATGTTTTTATGATATATGTATTTTTGTTTGTGAAATATGTAGTTTATGAGGTGGAGATTAGGGACTGTCCCAGTATTTGCCTAAGTGATTGCAGAAAATTGTCTAAAAACAGCAATCGGGATGGTCCAGGACTCAGACTTGGTCCTGTTGTATCAACCTGATCCAGGGTGGAGGTGCCTTAATGTGTGCAATCACATGGGCAGGTCCCTATATATACATATATATAGTTGCTGTAACCATTTGAAAGTTATGGTGTTTATCAGGTTCTGTAGCAAAAGAGAATGTAATATAATTGTATGAGCAACTATACAATGCGTTAAGGTTTCCTCTTTCAGGTTACTACTAAGTGCTCTAACCCTGACACCTGAGCTGTTTGAGGTGGGCAGTGTTCTGTGACATAGGCTTTAAATTATCCCAAGATATTGACTCAAACAGATAATTAGTATTCATTGTGGAGATACATTGCATCACAGCATTATTTGTTTTTATATTCTGTCTGCGAGAATTCTGCTCTAACACATATCATTGGTGTGAAAAACAAGAAATTTCATGATGTCACTTGAATGAGGCCATAAAATTTATAGTATTTTTTTTTTTAATCTAAATTTTGTTTTTCTCCTTCCGAGACACTGTACAGGCAAAGCATTTTGGGTGAGTGGTAATCCTTGGGCCTGGCACTCGGGAAGATGCGGGTTCAAATCCCTGCTCAGGCATCCAGATTTTGGTTTTCCATGGTTTCCTGAAATCCCTCCAACTGAATGGCAGTACCTTCAAGAGGCCATGGCCAAATTCCATCCCGTTCCTTCTCCGTAACCTCTCCTGGCTCTAATGACCCCTACGTCCACAAACTGTAAAGCCCGTGGGAAAAAAAGTAATAAGCATTTTACCCTGGTGTCCTGTATTTCACTATTTTGTCATTATGCTGACCTTACCAGTTGATCTTTAACTGCAATTTGTCCTTGGTGGTCGGTGCAGACCTCTTTACAGACCTTCTGTTTCTATCAGTGATTTTAAATGTAAAATGGCATATAGATTACACAACCAGGAGCTATTCACTTTTGTATCAGTCTTCCGACAGCAAACTTTCTTGTAGCGACCTGTTGTTAAGTACATAGCAGGAAGAAGTGGCCTCTAATATCTGAAACTATTGGATATAGCCTAATACTATTAGTAATAGTGGTTACGTTAGGAACCATGAACAGAGGACCCTGTGGAGAAGATGGTTATACTCCACTCCAACCTGGTAGTGAACAAATTTCAACGTAATATTTCATTCAGAGGGAGATGGAGCCTAGTATGTAATGCTGCCTGCAGGGCCGCATTTACGATCTGTAGGCCCCTAGGCTATAACTGTGGTGTGGGGTCTTTAGGATCAGTGGGCCCCCATATAAAGCAATATCGATTAATTATTATCAAGTTAATAAACCTTTCAATACAAAATATTGGTTAATGGAATGATAATAAAAATATACAAGGTTAACTTACTGAAGAATTTAAAGTTAGTAACGAGCTTTCTGTATTGATTCCACGACTGAAGTGTACAAGGTAAGCAAGTGATTCTCACACGTTCAGTTTTCGACTGATGGTCGATGCTGCCTATTGTACTTGTGTTGTTGAAAGCAAACACCCTCAGCAAAATCCCGCAGAATAACAAGTTTTAATAACAAAATGAAAGAGCAGGCCTACATATTAAGATAAAACAAAACGATAAAAGATGGCTGAGATCACCAAAGTATGCAACAGAAAAATATTAAAAACACAATTATTTACACACAAATGTCAACAGAGGACAGCGCCTAAACTGCTCTAGACAGCGCTCCAAAAATCAGAGACCAAGCGATCGAGTTTCCTAAATGCTGAAATGAAGTTTTTAAAGGAATAAAACATTTTTTTTAAAAAAAGAATTAAAAATAGAATTAATTTGAAATTTTAAATACACCTATTTCAGTTATAAACGAATCTATTTTTTTTTTTTTAATAAATACTTACTTCCAAACAAAACATTGAAACTACCGCTACTTGCTGTTTACATCTATACAAAATGAATTTATCTTACTCAACCTTATGGACACAAAGGCTAGGTAACTTAAGTTCGTATTGCAGGTGTACGACAGTGACTTCAATCTAAATTGATACGAGCCGGCCACAGTATACTGCAACTTTATGTTACAACTGTTATAACTCCTCAATATTGAGCTGCAAAGTTTTTATTTTTTCAGTAATGGTGCACTGAAATGTTATCTTATAGTGCACCCGCACTTCACAGGATTGAACTGCACATGCACGAACGTTGTTTTCAGTTTTCACGAGTATTTCAGGACTTTCGGTACTAGAACCATTTCAGAAGTAGGTTACTTTCTTTGCAGTTTTCAGTTTTGAGCAATTTTCATCATTCAAAATGGACAGAGATCGTGATGATGAGTACAATGTTTACATGTATTACAAATACATAAAAAACATTTTTAAAGTTATTTATTTAATAAATAATTTTTAAACAAATTTGAACACTTAATTTGTATTTTTCTTTTTCAAAAATGAAAACAGCTATAAGTTCCACAGAGTCCCACAACGAACCTTATTTTAACTTCATTCTCTACTATTCATCTAATGAAATCTCAAAACAAACAAAAAAAAAAAAAAAATTCTGCTATAAACTGCTATTCCACAATTCGTGCAGCTTAATTTATCTGCAGTCTACCGGTATTTGTTTTTGGTCTTTTTTCAATTTCATGTGTAAATTGTAAGTTATTGTTATAGTTATTACAAATATCTAAAGTATAATCAATTTTGATTTTGGTATTATTATAAAACTATCATCTACATATCTGAAATAACACATCATTTCAAAATCTAGCAGTTTAAAACATTTTTCTTCCAAATTTTACATAACTAAGTCCACTAGAGTTGCATACACCTACAGGTGTGCGAAATTTTTGGTTATAACTTAGTCTGTTATTGGCGAAATTAACTTAATACGATATACTGAAGAATACCAGACGAAATTAACTTCCTCTTTTTAAATAATCTTTAATAATACCTGTATGTATGGGGTTACTTTTAAATAGATTTTATGGGATATAAAAGGCTAATACAAGTTATATTTTATTGCTCCAGAATCTGCTGGTCCAACCAACGAGAGCGACGATAAAGTTGGCTTCATAAGAAAGGAATACCACATTTTTATCCACAAAAATTTATAATTCAAATATTTTTCAATTTTTGAAACCTATTTAAATTCTAACCCTTTTTATTTTAATCTGCCATATTGAATCCGCCAATAGTTCTTTTTTGCATTCTTAACCTTGGAATCGATATCAGCGAGCTTATTAAACCCTGTATACAAATTTTTATGACAATTGAAACATTTTTAGACCATTTTTAATTTTTAATCCGCCATATTGGATCCTCTTTTTTTTTTTTTTTTTTTTTTTTTTTTTTTTTTTTTTTTTTTTTTTTTTTTTTTGCAATTTTGACATTGGAATCGTAATCAGCGTGCTCAAAACAGATTTTGTACAAAGTTTCATTAAACTTGGATAACGTTTCCATATTTTGACCAGCTTTTTGAGATTTCGCCCCACTGTGCGCCGGCCCTGTAATAAAGCAATAGCTGGACATTATCCATGGCTACACGCGGTTAAAGTTGAGACAAAGCTGTTTTGCTTCACCCCAAGGCAAAGCAACGTTCTCACAATATGAAATGTCAAATAATAGGACAGGTAACTTGAAAGTAAATGTGTTTTCCTATTTGATTAGCAGAAAAGGGATTATTACAGGCGCTTATGTAGATGTACTGAAGAGGAAATACTTTAGAGAAATTAACTCTCCCATTAAGGTAATTAGCGTAAAGAGATTCTCCATTTAATTATCTCTGGATGTAATTTACAATGATCTGACAAGAGAAAACTGTACAAAATGTCTTCTGGAATCAAAAGCGAAAAAAAGCTACGTGGGGGGGGGGGGGGGGAGGGGAAGAGGCAAAAGCCACGTCGGGCTACATGGGGGGAAGGGGGGTTCACAGGAGACCAACGTGGTTTATGGACGCTCCCTAAGCGTCAAGTTCACGTCTGTTTGCAGGCGCGGACTACTGGCTCCGTACACATGTGCTGAGGGCAGTACTAGCGGCCACAGAGAGCCTGTTGGCCGCTATTCTAGAAAGCCTCGAGTGGTTTGTGTTTGCCGACGCATACAGGACTCGCTGTTTCCAACGTGACAGTTGAAAGTGAATAGTGCATCGAGGTGAAATATCCACACAGTGACGTGGTGGCATTGTGAGGTAATGGTGGTTGTGAACGCTACACAAGCAGCGGTGGAGCTTTATGACATCAAAGGCGGCAATACATGAATTACAATTATTCGAATGCATTGCTTCCTTTCGAATCGACCC
>JARYHS010014550.1:0-20322 GCA_031002005.1 Vandiemenella viatica
AATATAAGAAGGCTACAGAAGGCATTAGGACGACATCGCCACATGGAGTAGACGCAATAAAATAAAATAAAGGCTGAGAAGTGTGCAGCCATGTACTTTACAAAAAAGAGGCCGATACTACAACAAAACCTTACCTTCATGGACAAACCCATCAAATGGAATGCTACATATAAGTATCTCGGGATAATACTTGACAATAAGCTTTCATTCCGGACAACACATCTTAGATCAAAAGAGAAAAGGACTAGCAATCTTCTTAAACCTGTACCCAATCATGAAAAGCACCGAAATGACGCAGGCAACCAAACTGAGAATTTTCAAATCCATTATCATTCCAACTCTACTATATGGATGCGAAGTCTGTGGCATGGCATCTAACACCAATGTTTTACATATCCAACGACTGCAAAACAAATTTCTACGAGCCATACTTAACGCTACCCTACAGCACCAGAATTACAGAACTACATGAAGCCACATCCATTTTGCCCATAAAAAGTGCAATAGTCAACAAAACAGAACAACTAATTAAGAGAATCGGAACAATAAGAAACTTAAAACGATCGGTACAAAAAATGTAGGAACTTACATACCTAAACGATGGCATAAATACAGAGTACCACTTAGTATAATAATGGAGGCAACGTAACCAACTATTTAAAGAACAGAAGGGGTTCCAAATAAGAACTTCATCGAAGTTCAAAGCCTGGTTTTCCCCTTAAGCGAAAAAAAACAAAATTGAGCATCACAAAACCCTCCAAACTTAAAAAGGAAGTTATGCTATTTAATATATAGCGGGACTTCATAACAAGCCAAAAGGCAGCGGAAAAAAAAAAAAAAAAAGCCACAAGGCGTATATATCAGCGCGTGAGAATTCAGTAACGTTGCAGTTTTCCATTTGTAGTGTCGTGCCGCGCACCGATTGTGGGGAAGCTGTATGGTGGAAGATTTATAATTTGAATTGTAGTTTACAGGAGCTGTGTCGCAGAAACAACTGGGGCTTCGTCGATCTTCGACCGATGATAGTTGCCAGCTGGGACGCATTTGACAGGTCGGGCGTCCACTACACACCGAGAATGGCGACCAAGATGGCTGCTAAAATATGGAACCGTCTTGATATTAGTTATTTTTTAGGAACACCATGAGGCCCGAGGATCCCTCAATTCAACGACGAAGACGCGTCGGTAACCTAGATCTTGGTCCTGGAAGTGACGGCGCGAATAAATCGAAATTAACAGCTCCAAATACTTCACCCGTTTCTTTTCGGAATGCAAATAGTAAAAAATGCGAATTTAGACTCTACAGATACAGATATTAAACCACTAAGGATAATGATCCTGAATTGTCGGAGTACTAGTGGGAAAGTAGCCGATTTCCACGCTGCAGTTGCGACTAACGATGTCGATATAATAATAGGAACTGAGGGCTGGTTGACACCAGAGGTAGAAACTAGGGAAGTATTTGCTCCTCAATTCAATGTTTTTCGGAAAGACAGAACTACCTCAATGGGTGGAGGTGTGTTCGTGGCCGTTAGTAAAACCATCAATTGCTCCGTTGTAAATGAAACGGAAAATTTTGCGAGTTAATATGGGTGAAGGTAAAAATTGGCAGAAGTTTAAAGTTCATAATAGGATCATTTTACCGGCCTCCGGATTCTGGATTAGATAACGCGGATTATTTTAGACAGTCACTTAATAGTATTTCTCAAAAATTTCAGGGACATACATTGATCACGGGAGGCGATTTTAATATACCCTCAGTTAACTGAGACACATTTACGTTCAAGTCATGCGGAAGAGATAGGTTAATAACCGAAACGTTTTCTAGAATCATCCGCGGAAAATTCTCTTGAGCAGATGGTTGAAGAGCCAACGCGGAGCGTCAAAGATTCCTCGTCCATTTTGGATCTTTTTCTTATAAACAATCCGGATATTGTAGATAAAGTTCGTATAGAAGACGGTATAAGTGATCACAAGGTGATTGTGGTAACTTTGAAATCTAGGCTGAATTTGAAGTATGATAAAGACAAACTCGTATATTGTTTCGATAAGTCAAAAGATGCCTTTATGATCGATCATTTGGCAAAAAATTTAGAAACGTACACGCTAAATACAATCTTGAGGAACTTTGGTTTAATTTAAAAGAAATAATATGGACCAGCTTAAATCAATTTGTTCCCAGGAAGTTTATTAAGGTTAGTAAGAACTTCCCGTGGTTCAATAGGGAAGTGAAACGTTTGCTAACGAGGCAAAGGCTTTTACATGCCACGGTAAAGAAATCGAGGGATTCGTCCCATCGCGCTAAATTAGTCCAGTTGCGAGCAGAATTGCATAAAGCAATACGTGATGCGTTTAAAGAATTCCAAGTCAGAAATTTATCCGAAGATCTTATTACTAATCCAAAATAGTTCTGGTCATATGTCAAATTAATATGAGGCTCTCCTAAGGTCATGCCGTCGTTTATTAAGGGAAATGGGGAATTATCAGAAACTAGTGTAGAGAAAGCAGAAATTTTGAATGATATATTTAAAAAAGCTTTCATGATAGAAAACTCAGAGGAGATTCCGATATTTAACAATCGTACCGACAAAATTATGAATGATCTCGTTCTTGATGTCGAGGGAATAACTAAACTGCTTATGAATGTAAATCCCAATAAGGCTCCCAGACCAGACGGTATTCCTACAAGATTTTACTCTAGGTACGCAAAGGAAATTGCGCCGTAATTGATGAAATTATATACCGCCTCCTTTGATCAAGGAGAAATACCAGCCGAATGGAAGACCGTCATCGTAATTCCAGTGTTTAAAAATGGGAATGTTAATGATCCTCTAAATTATAGGCCAATCTCGTTATCCTCAATATATTGCAGGATTTTAGAACACATCATCTATTCAAATATCATGCAGTTTTTGGATGAAGGTGAGCTTTTAAACCCAAATCAACATGGATTCAGAAAAGGCCGATGCTGCGAAACACAACTTGCCCTTTTAATTCACGACTTGAGCCATAATATAGACGAGCAATCCCAGGTTGATTTAGCTCTATTAGACTTTAAAAAAGCTTTCGACTCTGTGCCTCACACTAGGTTACTTAGGAAACTTCGCGGTTACGGCATATGTCGACAAATATGCGACTGGGTTGCAGACTTTCTGAAGGGAAGAACATAGTGTGTAGTACTCGACGGTGAGCGTTCATCACTTACCGAAGTAAGGTCAGGGGTTCCCCAGGGAAGCGTGATTGGGCCTCTGTTGTTTCTCATATACATTAATGATTTTTGTGACATAATAAGGGGGATGAAAAGACTATTTGCCTATGATGCTATTATTTATCGTGAAATCACAACCCAGGACGACTGCGCTTTGTTATAAGACGATATTATGAAAATAATTGCGTTGTATAAAGATTGGCATTTGGAGTTAAACGCAAAAAAGTGCCAAGTCATGCGTGTAAGTAGAAAGGTGACACCATTTAGCTCTAAATATACAATTAATGGTACTGTTCTTAGAACGGTAGATTCCACTAAATACCTAGGGGTAATAATTCGTAATAATTTGTCGTGGAATGAGCATATCGAGAATGTAATTGGGAAAGCAAATCGTATGCTTCGATTTTTATGTCGTAATTTAAAACAATGCACTCCGGAAGTTAAATCGATTGCATACAAGTCACTAGTGCGGCCTCACTTAGAATATTGTTGCTCTGCATGGGGTCCCCATCAAAAGGGATTAATGGAGGAATTAGAGATGGTCCAAAAAAGAGCCGCCAGATTTGTGACAGATACATATAGTTGGAGAGAAAGCGTAAGTGCGATGTTGAAGGAGTTAGGTTGGGAAGACCAGGAACACCGAAGGCGTTGCTCTCGACGGAAGCTAATTGAAAAATTCACGCGTGACATATTTCAGAATGACAGCAAACAAATATTGATACCAGCAACATTCGTATCTCGGAATGACCGTGAAAATAATATTAGAGAAATCAGCGCCAAAATCGATTCATTTCCGTATTCATTTTTTCCACGAGCGATTAAGGAATGGAACAGAAAGGATTTACCGGGCGAGTAAACTTAAAATCCAACAGGAGTAGCATTCGATAAAGCTCTCCGGCCATCCTGATCTGGGATTTCCATGGTTTTCCCAGATCACTCCACGCGAATGTTGGGATGGTTCCTCACAATAGCCCATGGGCGCCTCCTGCCATATCCCGTATATCCTTTGCAAATCATTACCTTTCCGGATAGGTGCAATGCACCCTCCGCCACACATTTTTAGTGAATCGCGGAGTAATAGTAGTAATAGTAATAGTATACACGGATGGGTCTAAGCAGCGACATACACATACAAGGTGTATAACAGGTGCAGCGTTTACACTGCCGAGTGGTATGCCCTGATAAAGTCGCTCGAGTGTATGAAGATAAGTTGTAATATGAAGTACATCATATGCTGTGATTCCCTCAGCTGTATTCAGGCGTTAGTAAACATGTACCCAGCAGACCGTTCTGTCCAGGACATCCAGGACGTCCTCCTTTCCCATCAATCTAGTGGAAAGGAGGTATTATTCTGCTGGGTACCGGGACATGTGAGAATCAGTGGGAACGAGGCAGCCGACGAAACTACGAAGTTAGCCAAGGACAGAATCGACTTCGCTCCGGTCCCGAAGTCAGAACTTGCCTCGGTGGCGAGGAGAATCGTTTCTGATGTGTGGCAGTGGCAGTGACTGGAAGTTAAGCATAATAAATAAGCTCCGGCTGCTCATACTGACTGTTCAGCCGTGGAGCAGCTCCTTCCAGCGGGAGAAGAGTGATGAGGTTCTCCTTACTCGCTTCTGTGTAGGACACTGTACTCTGACACACAGCTTTCTTCTCCGCCGGGAGGACCCATCGGAATGTGAAGCTTGTGGCGTACCTTTGGCGGTGCGCCACATTTTAACAGACTGTGTTTTATTTTTGGGCATAAGGGCAGACATTGGTTTAGCCAACGACCTGTCCCTCATTTTAAAGGACGACAATAACAGCTTTGTAAAGATTTTAAAGTTTTGTAGCTTGGCCGGTCACGTACAAATTTTTTTAGGGAGATCGGCCTAGGTTTTAGTAAGGTTTGCTGGTCACTCTGCAACCACCAACCCAAGTATTGTGTTTTTACTTCTTCCAGTTTTTAGTGTGTTCCGTCATGTTTCAATCTTACATCTATCTGGCTCGCCCCTTTACAGCTAGCAAGCCAGTTTGTTTTATCGCTTAACCTGGTTGGTCTTTTTACAGCCAACCAGTCTTTGTTTGTGTCTTTTATTTTAATGACCATTTTGCAGCGACCGTTTTAGTACCCATTTTTGCTGTCTGTATGGCTGACCTCTTTGTACCTGGTCATGCTGTTGACATTTCTGGCAGTATTTTAGTGTTGTTTTTTTTTTGCCTTCTTTGTGGCTGCCCCTTTACAGTCAGGCATGTGGGCAGTATTTTTGTTGCTGTTTTAATATTTTAGTTTCCTTTGCTGTCTGCGTGGCCTACCCCTTTACAGTCGGCCTCGCAGCTGGTATTCGAGTATCAATCCACGCCGTTACATCAGGTTTTAGTTAGGGCGCTAATAACCTAGATGTTGACGCGCCCTGAAGCCCTAACAACAACTACAATAACAGAATAAATTTTCAACATATTTTAAAACAGAAAAACCAACGAAGGTGCAGGGTTGTGGGGGAGGGGCAGGTTTACGCCCGTATAGGCATATAAAAAAAGAAGACAAAATAAACTGGTACCAGAAAATTTTAGGCGGACACAAAGTAAAAAAAATAAACGCGTATGGCATTGTTGATCGGGAGATCCCGATGGATTTTTCGGCCGCCGCGTGACACATTTTCGAATAGCGGCCAATACACTAGCGGGGAAACGGGCAGTCCTGGAATGCAGTGAGCCGAGTCCGTCGCAAATACTTCTAGTTATAGTCCAGTTAACTAGCGTTTTCAGCTGGAAAGTTAATTTCTTCGATTGTATATGTTTTTTGGGGTATTGAATCCGAATCTGAGGTTTGCCAACAACATTTCGTGACGGAACATCGAAAAAAATAAAAAAGGACCAAAAATCTCATTTTTGGCGTTTTTTTTTTTTTTTTTGCTTATAATTCTAAAACTATCAACTTTTCGTAAATAACTTCCCTACCAAAATGAAAGTACATGAAATTTCCTACAAATTTCACAATTAAAGTTTTTTTCTCGGAAGAAACTTTCGGGCTCAATAGCTAGTTGAAAATTGGCGCAAAAATTCACTTATTCCACTCCAAAACTCAAATTTATCATTAAAAAAGGCTGTCAATATTAGAGAATTTTCCATATCTCTCTGTATATATCTTACTTACATCATATATTTTGTAAACGTGCAAAAAAATTTAAAGGAGTCATAAATTGTTCAAATTCAAATAATAATTTTTTTTTAATTTCTACAAAATTCATTAAAAATTGTCTTATGTTTTAATAATTAATTATATTATATACTATGGAGAACATTATATAAACCTTTGCCGTTTAGAAGGTTCTTTGAAGGCTAATGGTGTTGGCACGGGTTCAGGTATTTGTTTTGACAAAGTTGTAGAAAATGAAAGAGGTGGTGAGAAAACATTAAGTTGCCACCTTATCTCTAGGAGAGATGAACGATTACCAAATTAACTGAGATTAGACATACCTTCCGCATCGTGAAATTCTTCAGTCTGTTCTCTGTTTCTTTCTTCGGTCTCTTCTTCGTCCATGTCAATGCTGCCATCCGGAGTCTCAACGTTTTACAAAGACCTTCGCATGATGTGCAGATCGGGGAACAATGTAGGCCTGCCTTCCTGTATCCACAATTTCGTTGGCAGCCTTTTTTTAAATTTGCAAGAAATGTAACGGAGTATTGATTCTGGCGCCGGGTCGGAAGTGGTCTTAACTGGTACGAGACCACTCTTTATTTTTTTCCAACCCCATTCGTTCGGGTCTCTGCTCATAGAGTGTGGTTCGATTGGATAACCATTTCTTCACCTGAAAGTAAACTCTTAGTGCATGGTATCTTGCACCAGCTTCAGTGGGTGGTAATGAGTTGAATTTTCTCTTTTACGATGATAATACGTATTGCCTGTATCTTATATCATTCAGGTTAGCTTCTAATCCTTTCCCATGCAGAGCCGTCAGAAACATGTTTACTGCTTCGGCAATGTCATCCTGATGTGCATGAGTGTCTTTGAAGGTATCAATAAATAGTAGAAAGTCATTGTTCTTCTGTAGGACTTTAGGAAATTTCAACTTTCCCTAATTGAACAAAGCAAAAGTGAGGCCACAACTACTCATCACGCGCAGGAGCAATATGCATGATCTGGTATGGTTTCGTCAGTAAGATGAGGATTGTAAATGGTCTGGGATACCTTTCCTTATCCTGGTTTTATAAATAAGATATTCCTGATGTTATGGCTCCTCAGGCCAATGAAAAATCACAAAAAGATTGATATCTTCCCCAATCACTGTCACAGATTCATTCGAAGAGGTCAACTTTAGAGCTGTTGTGAAAATCTGAATATCAGCATCCTCCATTGCTTTGAATCCTCAAATTGTTCAATTATCATACTAGCTGGTACACACGAATTCGTTCGTGTTTGTAAAGAATTTGGATTGACAGCTACCGACATCTAACAACCATAGTGCACCATGGGAGACTCGATGCTATTACCTCACACAAATGCCAGTCATCCGCGCTCTGTAGGTCAGGCAGCAAAGTAGTATTTACGAACACACATGTGGACGAAAATACGAAAATATCCTTGATCGACCATTTTCAACCACCATTTCTCCCACACTCCCAAAGTTACCGAAATTCGGCAAACGTTGTGATCGATGGGTGACTCTGTGTTACTACCACACACAAACGCCAGTGATCTGCGATAGATAGTTTTCGCTGAAAAGTGATACACCAAGATACATGCTTCTTTGGCAGAAATATCAAAATGCCGCAGGTCAACCTCTTTCACCCCCTATATCATCCACACCCCCATAGCAACCAACATCTAACAACTATAGTGCACGACAGGGGATAGTATTCTACTACCACACACAAACACCAATGCTCTATGCTACGTAGTTGTGGCAGAAAAGTGACATATGCGGAGACACATGTCTTTCGTCGAAATACGAAAGTAACCTTGATCAGCCATTTTCAACCACCGTATCTCCCACAATACCACAGTTACTGAACTTCGGCCGACGTTGTTATCGAAAGGTGACTCTGTGTTACTACCACACACAAACGCCAGTGATCAGCGATAGATAGTTTTCGCTGAAAAGTGATACACCGTGACAATTGCGTCTTTGGCAGAAAGATGAAATTGCCACAGGTCGATCACTATCAACCCCCATATCTCCCACACCCCCATAGCTACCGACATCTGAAAACCGTAGTGCACGATGAAATCCAAACTACCCCAAAACGTTCCAGCTAGAGACCCTTTTGTGCAGCTATTGACTGGACTATTAGTAGGCGACAGCACGCCAGGGTTTTCACCCCACATTCCAAGCGTCAACCCGTGACCCCTCAATCGCCACTAACACAAAGTCTGTAAGATTGTCTTGGACTTACGCGTATTCTGCTGCAATGGACACTCGTCTTGTTGGCAAAAGTGTATTAACTGACTTTATAAACTGTACAAGACTTTCGATGTTTATGGAAATAATATCTGTAAAATGCTTACATATTTAATATCCTTTCATTAAATTAAAACTAAACAGCAGTTAAATGTAAACACTAAAATTAAGCTCTGTATTCAATGTTGTTGTAAGTAGGTATGAATTGTCTGTTTGTGGCCAAAAGATACATTGTATCAATCTATTGTTCTCTTGTTCTCCCCCTCCCACCAGTCAATCATTTTCACACCTATTGTTCTCTCCCCTCCCACTTGACTTGAGGGGCCACTTGACTAACCTCAGCTTCCCCCTCTATTGTTCTATTGTTAGACCACTTGACTCAAGAGCCACTTGACTAACCACTTGACTGGAGAGGCCACTTGACTAACCTCAGCTTCCACAACCCTAGCACCTGGGCTCCTATTGTTCTTTTGTCAGACCACTTGAGTGACCCAACTGCTCCCTGTAACCGTCATCTGCCGTTCCCAAAGGGTCCTTCACTTGCTCAAGTGTCCTTCGCCAACGGATCCCTCTAACCGTCATCTGCGAAGCAGCAGCTGCCCATTCTGTCAGACCCTTAACCCCACCAGGTGTGGCTGCATCGTTTCATCGGCAGGGGTTTGAACAGGCGAGGCGGTCAGCTTGGCCACGTTGTCTACACACACACACACACACATCGCGTTAAATGCGCGGTCATAGCGTGCCAGTATGGCGTTACACATTGGACGGGGATAAGAACCAGAGCCCTCCTAGATGCGTGGTCAGAGCGTGCCAGTATGGCGTTACACATCGTTGTCATTAGAGGCGAGGAACGTTTCTACCGAGGATGGTGGTGTAACAGTTAGCGTTATCGCCTCGCATTCGGGAGGACGGTGGTTCGAATCCCCGTCCGGGCATCCAGATTTGGGTTTTCCATGGTTTCCCTAATCACTCCAGGCAAATGCCAAGTACTTCCTTCAAAAGACCTGGTCGAATTCCTTCCCATTCCTTGCCCCCATCCTTGCCCCCATCCTTTCCCGTCCCTAATGACATCACTGTTGAGAGACGTAAAACAGTTAAAAAAAAAATACTCGTCGCGTTAAATGCGCGGTCATAGCGTGCCAGTTTGGCGTTACACATTGGACAACTCTCTGGCCTCTGTAAGTTTCCCTCCTTTCTGCTGCTTTTTGTCAGCTTCCACAAATGACTTAAGTGCTCTACTTCAAGCAGAAATATTTTTTGCTGTAGAAGTCGGCACCAAAGAAAAACAAAAACCTGCAACTCAAACATACAAATAACACACACGACAGGGTAATATAATTAACTCGAAAATTCACTCTTTTATTTTCCTTTTTTCACAACACACAAATACACACACGGCTCATAATACAACTTGCACTATTTTTATCTCAATACACATCCGACAGCTAGAAATCAAGCAAGTCTGCCATACCGTGCTTTCTCTGTCTTACTATTCCATGCACAGTCCAAAGATTATTCATCTAGTCCACTTCTTCCAAAGATAGTCCTCACTCTCTGTTCTTACCTTTAGTGCTATTTATGTTATTCAGAAAAAAATAACTTCAACATAACTCTCTTTATACAAAATAAAACATGTCTTTTTTAAATATTATAAACACCAAAATTATAAATATAGTAAGGCGACCTTGTCACCTTACACCTCGCATTCGGGAGGACGCGGGTTCGAACCCCCGTCCAGGCATCCATCGTGCGGTAGTGAGAACAAACAAGTATCTGCGCATGCGAAGTAAATAAATATGGAGTCACGTTTATAGTGCGATACACTGAATGTCAATTGTGAATGGGAACGGAGCTCACTAAGAAATGTTCCCAGGACGGCTGCAGAGGTGTTTCCTAGTGACCAAGACTTACTAACTGCAATAAGTTCGGCGAAAGACGTTTGTGACGGCGAGTGTTTTGGACCAAGTTTTGTGCATATTCTTACGACTCAGACCGAGCGTGGTGGGTGAGCGGTTAACTCTCTTGCCTCGCATTCGGAAGGACGCGGCTTCGAATCCCCGTCCAGGCATCCATCGCGCGGTAGTGAGAACAAACAAGTATCTGCGCACGCGAAGTAAATAAATATGGAGTCACGTTTATAGTGCGATACACTGAATGTCAATTGTGGATAGGTACGGAGCTCAGTTTCCTTATTTCACCTATATAATGTTGTGGAAAAGCCTTGTAAAATCGAAGGGTGTTATGCCTCTTCAGTCGTCTCTCATCGTGAACTTTATAGGCGATAGAGGATTGAACGAAGGAACGGGAGAGAATTCGACTATGGTCCTTTGTGGGAACCATCCCGGCATTCACCTCAAGCGGTTGCGGACAAACCTTGTAAAATCGAAACTTGGTTGGCCGGACAAAACCGCGTCGTCCTAAGTTCCAGACCAGTACAACCTGTATCAACCCAATTGTGGATAGGAACGGAGCTCCGTTACCTTATTTCACATGCTGGCTGCAACGTTGTATGACAGATCAATTTTGATACGGAGGTGGGTAAAGAACGTACTTGAAGTGTGTAACTTATATGTAAGCAACCAGGTTAGTATGGATATCATCCGAAAAATTAATGCTATGGAAAAGCCTTTTTTTTCTGGCTTCACCTCGTTGACGTCAAAGTTGTTAGAAGTGGGAAAGGACCGGGGAGCTAGTAACTGGAAGAAATTCGGCAGTGACCTTTTGAACAAACCAAGGCGAAAATTCAGATGTGGGTGCCCGGACAAGGATTGGAAACCGCATCTTCCTGAATGCGAATCTCATGTGTATTAGTGTCAGGCCACGAACTAAGCGATCACCATCGTAAGTGGATAAATTATTAGCGTACCAGTATGGCTTTACACCTCGTCAACATCGACATCATTAGAGGCGGGAAAGGATTGATGCAGGGAACGGTCACCTGGAGTGATTTTGGGGAAACCATGGATTCAGAATATGGATGCTCAGACGGAGATTCGAACCAGCGCCCTTCTGAATGCATGGTCAGAGCGTTAACACTCACCCACCACGCTCGGTAATTTTCGTTGACAATACTGAAAAATATTTATTCTGAGAAGTAATTTTTTTTGCATGGTGCTTCGATAATTATAAAATTTCCAAACATCTGAAATAACTGGTTACGCAGATATTGCTGCTACCAGAGACACAGGGAAATAGTGTGAACTTTGACAAAACATCTTTAGCTGGGACGCTGCATGTTAGAGACTAATACAGTAACTCTAATCAACTACACAATCTTGCTACTTATCCCGTTTCTTTGGCAGAGGCATATTGCATACTGTACGGATATTGAGTGACCAAGACTTACTAACTGCGATAAGTTCGGCGAAAGACGTTTGTGACGGCGAGTGTTTTGGACTAAGTTTTGTGCATATTCTTATGGCTCAGACCGAGTGTGGTGGGTGAGCGGTTAACTCTCTGGCCTCGCATTCGGGAGGACGCGGGTTCGAATCCCCGTCCAGGCATCCAGATTTGGGTTTTTAATGGTTTACCTAAATCATTCCAAGCGAATGCCGGGGTGTTTCCTTCAAAAAAGGCGATGGCCGAATACCTTCCCGTTCCTTGTATCCAGTCACATCCCGCCTCTAATGACCTCAGCTTCGACCAGGCGTAAAGCCATAAGTAAAAAGAAAAAAAATCTTAAGCCCAGTACGTTTTCCTTTACTTTAGAATTACCGTTAATATTTTCTATTGCAGAGACTAAATGCTGATCAGTGCAGAAATGATTACATTCGTCCACGTTTCAGACGATGCAGGTTTAATTTTTGAGACTGGTTGGTGAATTTTTAATGTTCGGCAGTGTCATACAGGTGATTTCGTGATCTTGCTTCAATGCATTCAACTCGTCTTCTTTTCAGGGTTATTGCTTGTATGCCGGTCTGAATATCTACCCTGGTGTGTGAGTTTTTAAAGCAAAAGTAATGAATCAGCAGTTGGAGATGTAGGTTATATTGAATGCGTAGAGACGACTGGCTTATCACAACATCAGCAAAGTCAGGGCTTATCACAACATCAGCAAAGTCAGTTCTGAACAAGGGAAGTTATAGTAATATCTCCTACACAAACCAGTCTAAAAACTTTACGAGACAAAGTTTTATATTCGTGTTATAGCATCCCCCAAGATTACTACGAAAGATTTTACACAATTTCTAACAGTCTGAACGTTAGCTATATTTTTGACCGAGAGTCCTCGATAAGTTATTGACATTCAAAAGTAACAGAGTTTCGACTTGCCGCGCACTCTGCCTATGTCGTGGCTAACAAGTCTATGGTATTGCGTTTCGACGTGGTCAACGGCCAAGTCGTCGGTCACTGCGAATTGCACGCTGATGAGGTTCCTCCAAAATGAATCACCGTTGGTTGTTAGGCTCAGTATTTGGGTAAAAAGATACTATTTTAACCCCAGCAACTGTAACTCGAGGCGAATGACGGGGATGATTCTTCATTTGCCATGGCCGAATTCCCCACCGTTCCTCGTCCACTATCCTTTCCCACCTCTAAAGGCTTCGATGTCGACGAGGCGTAGAACCATAAAAAAAGAAAACCACGACCACCAACTCCAGATGAATGTCGAGTTATTCATTCAAATACCATGCCCGAATTCCTTCCCAGTCCTTGCCGCCAGTCCATACAATTATGGCATTTACATTCTCGCAATCGCCAAATTTTAGTGCCAATCGATTTACAGTAGACCTATCAACGGCACTGCCGGTATAAACAGCCTTGAAACGACGATGAATCGCAGTAGGAATCACTTTGTCAGCAGTTAAAAATTGGATAACAGCACGATGTTTAACTCACGTTGACACAACACCAGAACACTTCTCCATAATTCCGGACAACAATCCTTACTTCTCAGTACTTTCAAATAAAATGTAATGTCGCTTGGTATGTATGTTCTGGCGTCAGAGTTTTTCAGTCGTAACAGCCTTACCTAAGGACAGGACTAAACACATTTACCCCTACCACCACGGACTAGACCTGATTACTACCCAAATGGACTGCTAGTGCCAGTGTACAGAGATGGCCAGCCCGGTACTGTTGTTTTCGTCTGTGTATCAGCTCAATGCTGGTGATTCTAAGCGTTTGACGATAGGTTTATCGTCCAAACACGAATTTGAGCCAGTAGTAGTGCTCGAAAAAGTTGGATACCGCACCAAGGTTATACTAACGTATGAAGAATGGGTAGTGCTGACTCAAGTATTGGGTGTAGTGTCAGATTTGTTCTATACAGGCAGCTCCAGACAAAACATTCCACTTGGTGAGAACGCCGTCTCCTTCCGTACGATTGCCAGGACGAAAACTGTATGTTTTTACCCAAATGTTGACCCCACCAGCGGCATCTTCTTCAGCGATTCCAACTTGGAAGAACCTCATCGACGCGCAGCCTGCAGTGTCCAGCGCCTTGGCCGTCAAGAAGAAGGTGGGATACCTAGTTGCAAGATACTACACAGAATTTGTAGACATTTTATCTAGTAAAGTGCTACGAGACTATCATATGGCAACAGTTGCAAAAACTGGTTGATATGCATATTCGTGATGTTTATGTGACTCAATTGACCCCCAGTTCGTCACTGGACTATAATCTACTAAAATATGAACTTATTGCATATAAAATTTTACTTGTATTACCTGTTATTAACAATATAGTAATTAAGAATTATAACCCAGGATACTACATTGATGTGAACAGTGTGAATAAAAATACACATAGCTAAGTTATTACAATTTGTTTTATTTTATCCACTTTCCAGTAATAAAACCCTTTACCGAGTTATTCTTATGAGTTCTTGTAGTGGCATGACGCTTCATCACTTACATACTAGTCTGAAGAGCGAATTGTAATAGACGCCTAACATTCGAAAGACATAAATTTGCTTGGATATAAGTACGTATGCGTCTGTTTCTATGAATATCATTAAAAAACAGTGTGAAAATGTACAAAATCAAGAAATTTGGTCATATATAACAAAAAATCGGTAAAAAAATGTAAATTTAGTCCATGAATGAAGTCAATGGTTGACGATAAAAATCATACCTGCGTGTATCACAATATCGTTCATATAATGTGTGTGGATTACAGAAATACGTGTTATATGGAAAAAAAGTGTAATGGCAGTCACCGGATAAACTAAAACGTGGTAATTTTTTTTAAGTAATAAATATTTACTGATGAATAACGAACTTGCTAGTTCTCCAGAGTCAACACACACGTCCGGTAACCATCATGATAGACGTGTCAGTGGAAGTGCATCGGATGCTGCATCCACATGTGTATATGGAGTACTCTGTAAATTTCCTCCACAAAAGACGTAAATTGTATGAATTACATGTTTGCTCACGCTTTATTTTCATAACAATAACATGCAGAGTCTAAACACACATAACGTTACCATCATTATAGACATGTCAGAGGAAGTGCACAGGGTGATAACTATATATACTAGCCTAGTGTTTGTAACCAACGAGGTGAAACAACGTATATGCATGCAGAAACTGACTTAACGCAGTTACACGGAAGGCAGTCTGCGTTTAAAGACAATGACTCTCGTTCTCTCTCACACAAACACGCATAACGTTACCATCAATATAGACACGTCAGAGGAAGTGCACAGTCGGAAAAAGATCGTGAAAACAGGTAAAACATCACCGCAATTATACCACTTCACTATACGAAAGATGTCATCGGTTTACATGGTTAGAAGGTGTCCATCATGCCATACGATGTGTATTGAGTGCATCCACCAAAATGGAAAAAAAAACGTGCGACATGATGCGGTGTTCCATCATAAATGAAACTCATTCTGTTCACGGCCCGATATGAAATCGGACAACTTGAGTAGTACATCAGATATACCTGTCGAAAGTCACACTAAAGTACTGAAGTTGAACTAAACAGAGCATACAGAAGATGAGGACATCACAAGTTTCATTAAACAACACGACCCTCCACAAGACCGACACATAATGGGCTCAATACCAGATGAAACATAAATAATTGACATTCAGTGTATCGCACTATAAACGTGACTCCTTATTTATTTACTTCGCATGCGCAGATACATGTTTGTTCTCACTAGCGTGCCATGGATGCCTGACGGGGATTCGAACCCGCGTCCTCCCGAATGCGAGGCCAGAGAGTTAACCGCTCACCCACCACCCTCGGTCTAAGTCGTAAGAATATGCACAAAACTTTGTCCAAAACACTCGCCGTCTCAAACGTCTTTCGCCGAACTTATCGCAGTTAGTAAGTCTTGGTCACTAGGAAACACCTCTGCAGCCGTCCTGGGAACATTTCTTAGTACAGGATGATCCTAGTGGAATCGGTATATTCCACCTTCATAATTTATTACAATGCAGCAGCGGCAGTAAATTTTCGATTCAAGCTCTACGTACAACCATCAACGACGCTGCGTGAACGCTACTGCGTTGTTTGCGGAGTTTAATTTTCTAAACATCCACTCTTAGCGCGCACAATTAAAAGTGAAGTACTTTATGTTTCTGCTTGAAACCTTACCGAAGGAGATATATTGGAGATAGGGTGGCTAGTTCCTTCCTTCCTTATCTTACTTAAGGGCACCTGCAGTTTAACGTAGAAAAATGAACCATGAATACTTCACAGCAAGCTATGTCTAGTTACATGCCTATGAGTATCCACCACCGATACGGAATTTCGAATCGGGGAACCTTTCAGTCTCCAGTCAGACGCTTTAACCACTAAGTCGCTCTGGTGCTAAAAGATCTGTAATTACGTGAGACGCTTTTATAGTAACAGAAAGTAAATACCATAGGAGTTAAGAACTATCGAGGAATAAAATGGAGACATTAAAATGAAATCTCCAATACGTAGCTAGTCATAAAAATTCGCCAGAAAGTTTCACCTTGCTATATGATGACTGTTAGGAAAGTTGCACTATCCTTAAATATATTTTGTACCCTAGAACTACGAGAGATGAAAGTAAATTTCATTAACCCATTGAAAATACATGTAGTGTAGTCCAGGTTGGCGTTGTTATCATTATTTTTAATCTCATTCATCTTTGAATAACTAAACTATGATAGTGTTACTAACTTCGAACATTCCCACAACCTCTGTCTCCTGGCCGCGAAGCATAAAGCACTGAGCCAAGGAAAAACTAAAAGGTTGAAGATCTGGGATGTCCACCTCTACGAGAACTCAAGAAAAAATAATTTGATAAAACTTTGTAAAGAACACATATTTTTGTAATGCTGTATGTGCCGCTGAAAAATGTATTTTTAATTGCCCAATGGTGGGTGAAATAAAAAAAAACAAATCAAATTAAATACAATGTGTTTTTATTTATTATTATCAAACTTCAATTCATTAATGTCCTAGCCAAGCGTAAATACGTGAACGTCTTACCCCAGGTAGCGAGAACCGGTTTTTGTTCACCCGCCCGCTCTACAAAAACTGGTTCTCGGCGCGGAGTATTAGGTTACAACAGGTTTGTACCTGCCCGCCCGCTCTAAAAACCGGTTTCTTGCGCGGTGTATCGATTACAAACCGGTTGACGGCGAGGGGTTTCGAATTCAAGGTCAGAGGCAGGGTATCAGATTACAACAGGTTTGTACCTGCCCGCGATTTCGAATTCAAGGTCGGCGGTAGCGTATCAGGTTACAACAGGTTTGCACCTGCAAAAGGTGTCAGGTTACACGGAAGGAACACATGCACCCCAAGGGCCTGGGGTTGGGGAAGGCAGGTATTCAAACAAGTGGCCATGATTGACAGGTGGGGAGGGGAGGACAACAAAGAACCGCGAGGGCAGCTGGCGCGACACACCTGGTGTGTTTGGGGTCGCTCAAGTGGCCTAACAAAAAAAACACCAAGGGCAGCTGGTGCTAGGGAAGGCAGGTGTTCAAACAAGTGGCCATGATTGACAGGTGGGGAGGGGAGGACAACAAAGGAACGTGATACACCTGGGTCGCTCAAATGGCCCTCGATCCAAGTGGTTAGTCAAGTGGCCATGATTGACAGGTGGGGAGGGGAGGACAACAAAGGACCGTGACACACCTGGGTCGCTCAAGTGGTCTAACAAAAGAGGGGAAACTGAGGTTAGTCAAGTGGCCCCCCTCAAGTCAAGTGGCCCTCGAGTCAAGTGGTTAGTCAAGTGGCCCTCAAGTCAAGTGGCCTAATTAGCATAACAATAAGGACCTAAATAGTATTTCTTTTGTGTGGGCACGCTCCTCGAAATCCACACTACTTTCCGACGACAACTTCTCAAGGAAATATTGCGTATGGTAATGTAAATAACACATAACAATGTGAACATTGTTATAAATCTAAATTACATGTACTTACTCGTTCGAAAATAGTTTTATTTTAATTACAATTTAGGTACTTATGCATAATTAACTAAGTCTTTAAATGATAAGCTTCGTTTTATTTTTTCCTGTCAGTATATTCTTTCGATTTAATCTTACACAATGCTGGCAACGATTTGTACAATTCTATAAACTGGATTACAAATTCCTTTGATTAGTTTCGTACGTCGGCCATTTCAGAGATATCTGTTGAAAAAACTATGCAAAACCATAAACCATGCAGTCAAATCTTTAGCAAGTCAACGATTGCACAAGCCGCTCTTTTGAGTTTGCACGCGCTACCGTGTTGCCGTCCACACGCTCCGTCTTGCCTGCGCAAACTAGTTTCTTCAGGTAAGACGGAGCGTGTAGCCGGGGCATATATATTTCTTACACCTTTAGCCGGGGGCGACCCCGAAAAACAGCCAATCAGGAACTCTGAATTCATAAAATTTGTTGTCATGTCATTTAGGAACATGTTTACGCATCCAGAAATTGAACATGTTTGTTAGGGCATAGACATGTAGATAGCTGTGCCTATAAAGGATAAATCGGTGAATGAAATGTGGACTGTGCGTTTATGAATGTTTCAGCGAGACAAATATACGCCAAACTTAACGTCCAGGTGGATGCTTGTCTGTTTACTAAAGGTTGAAGTTCCTCCAATTTGCTACGGTTCGAAATGTCTCGAATGTCAAACGTGATATTTGTCCATCACAATCCATTTTCAATGAAGGCTTGTAGTTGTTTAATTATTTGCGTGAGTTAGTGAAGTTGTAATTTGATACGGACTCTGGCTTTATAAATACTCGCACGTGAAGTATGTTTGCCTCCGCCTTGAGGCGAGTTCTCCGAACACTGGTAGGACCGAATTATTTAATTTATTACAGGCATTCCCCACAATGTCTATAAGTGTCTGTTTTCTCCACAAAATAGCTTTACAACATGAAGGGCGGGAGTGAAAGAAGGACAGTTAGCAAAACGCTAGATACAAAATAGCCAATATAAATATTTTAACACTGTAACCCACCATTTTAGGTATAGTCATGCTTTTTGTTAACGTCAGGCCATATAAAAAATTATTTTGATTAGTGGAAATATCGAAATTAAGATAAAATAAATGTTTTTGATCCTCTAGTAACTTATGAATGTCTTGTGAAATAGCAGATCCAATTATACGTATATTCATTAGATTCACTGTTATTCCTGGTTGTTCTAAGCTATTTCCTAAAAAGCAAGTTAATCAATTTCTTCGAATAATCAATATTAGCGACAACACAATCAAGTTTTAGTTTGTTTTGACTTTCTCCGTACGCTTTTCACTCCATTTCTTGGAGCAACTTTCGCGCTTAATATTTTTTTTATATATTTAATATTCGTACTGAAAAATCAAGGAAGAGATGTAGTTCTATTACTCTATTATTAGCTTATCAAAACGATCATGCTGTTTTAGACGTAAGTAGTCCTATGAAAATTACCGGGAAAACGCTATAGAACAAATACCAAAGAGAAATTCTGTTAGCCGTATTGTTTTTATATTTATTTTTGTTTTTTCAAGCAGGGTTTCCATAAGAACCGCATGCCTTGAGACCTTGTTTCACATTTCGTACAAACTGTTCGGCAATTTCTCCATACCTTCACTTTTATCAGTGGGTAAGACAATATTGTCAGCAAATAATATCACATTTATTATTTTTTCTTAAACCTTTCTTCCAAAGACCAAATTTTTATACAGATTATTAATTATGCTTTTATCTTCGTATTTCTTTATTAATTTCACAATCACCGCCTAATTCCATACAAAAACTTTATAGATAGTCTTGATTTTGTTGATTCTTGATTTAATTCTGCTGTGGTGGTTGATTCTATTATGAAGCTGTCATCTTCCATCGATACTACTATCATCAATAAATTTATTTTGTTGTAAAGCCTTACTTTTTATATTGCCTTTTTGCTACAGTGTATGTATTCCTCTAATCTGTCTATTCTGCTCAGTTAAAAATAGATTTCAGAGACGTACCACTCAACATAATACAGCCTCTCATAGATATTGTGATCCATGTTTCTCAGTTTTAGCCATCAGGTGTACGTGCAATTAGTTCAACTCCAATATAGTTGATTTTTAGTTTTTTTTCCCCTCCGAACTCATTTCTCTTTTTTCAGAACATGTTCGTCAGGGCTTTACTTGTATTTTATGCGCTTTGTATTCAGCGTCAACATTCTCAGCTTTGAACGAAGGGAAGCTTTACCGGTGTATTAAATGTATAAATTGTTCTCGACAACTGTATAAATTGATGTAGAGCTCGACGCTTCTCCAGAATCGGAGAGCGATTCCAAAACGTTGGTTCAATTGACGAGGTCATCCGGTAGGAGG
>JARYHS010014552.1:0-37338 GCA_031002005.1 Vandiemenella viatica
CAGTTTACTTGTATTTGTTTTTTGGTCTTTTTCAATTTAATGTGTAAATTGTGTAATTTGCATAGTTATTAAAAATATTTAAAGTATCAATTTTGGTTTTTCGCAATATTATAAAACTATCATCTAAATACCTGAAATAACACATCATTTCAAAATCTAGCAGTTTAAAACATTGTTCTTCCAAATCTCGCATACCTAAGTCCACTGCAGTTAGATGATTGTATACCCATAGGTGTGCCAAATTTTTGGTTATAACTTAGTCTGTTACTGGCGAAATAACTTCATTAATACGATATACTGAAGGACACCATACGAAATTAAATTCCTCTTTTTAAATGATCTTTAATAATACATGTATGAATGGGGTTAGTTTTAAATAGATTTTATGGATATAAAAGGCTAATACAAATTATATTTTATTGCTCCCGCAGCTGCTGGTCCAATCACGGAGAGCGACGATAAAGTTGGCTTCACACGAAAGGAAATCGGAATGTGTAGTACACCACATTTTTATCCACAATGATTAATAATAATTGAAACACTTTTCAATTTTGAAACCTATTTAAATTCTAACATATTTTAATTTTTAATCTGCTATATTGAATCCGCCATTTGATCTTTTTGCATTGGTAACATTGGAATCGGTATCAGCGAACTCATTAAACCATGTATACAAATTTGTATGACAATTGAAACATTTTAGACTATTTTTAATCCACCATATTGGATCCCTCCAATTTTTTTTTTTTTTTTTTTTTTTTTTTTTTTTTTTTTTTGCTATTTTGACAGTGGAATCGTGATTAGCGTGATCAAAACCTATTTTGTACAAAGTTTCATTAAACTTGCATAACGTTTCCATATTTTGACAAGCTTTCTGAGATTTCGCCCCACTGTGCGCCACTTCTAACCATGGAGGAAGGAATTATATGGAGGAGAAGTGACGTTAAATCGGTGAAGCAAGCACTAAACTCTCCCGCATGGTGGCAGCACTGGCAGCGACCATATGGCGCTTCCCAACAATTAAGGTGTTCACATTGTGGTAGATGCAGTGATTATTTCATTTAGTATTGTGTATAAGTGTTTAAAAATGTCCAGCTTGTGTTGCGTACGGTTGCACAAATAGGCCAGACAGGAAAGAACCTGGAATATCATTTCATAAGAAAGTTGAATTGTAATTATCGTTGTTGAAGTGAGCGGTAGACACCGCAAACTTTGCAGCACGTCTATAAATATTTAGTCATAGCTCTCAATGGGATGACTTTGTTCTCAAATTTTTTCTTCGTGTAGTGTAGAAAATCAGCAAACTTGCTATTTTGCACATAATAGACTAGCATTATTTTTTAACGAGTGTTTAAAATGAGATTTAAAGGGGCGTGTTTTACTTCGCGATTCAGTGAATTTACTATTACGATTTCTTTCGTCACGATTGCTGATTATACTGACAATGGATGATAAAATTAACTGTTATGTGAGAAGCTGTGAGTTTTATTAATTTTTTAAATAGCTATTTCAGGCCATTGACTTAGGTTATTTTTAAAGCTTCATATAAGACTTGTTTCTGTTTGTAAATACGTCTATACCTATTTTTACCGATTTTGAAATCTTTCTCATCTATTTATGTCGAAACAGGTTCATGCAGAAATAAAAATGGGCTTCATAAATAAAGAAGTTATTGGCCTTTGAACAAAATCAATTTGGGGAATGTGTTTCTAATTTAGTCTCTTTTTTTTTTTGTACAACATCCCCCCCCCCCCCCCCCCCCGTATCTAAATCTAACTGAGAGATAATTTTTTTTACAATTGTAATAATAAGTAGGGCTGTGAAATTAGACAACACATCTTGATCAAGAGAATGTTCATTAAGGTGACTGAATAAACATTTTATTTCTGGTACCAACCTACAAAATGTCTGGGTTGCTCATCCCTAGAGTGGCTCCTCTTACTTTTTTTCTGGTCTAGGACACATTTCAGACTAACCACAAGTGGTAGTAATAAAACTGAAATATCCATTCTGCATGTCAACCATGTAATCATTGTGGCTTTGACAGAATTAATTTTTGGTCCAGCCTGCATCCAAACCTAAACCCCTCAATTTGGATGTTGTATATCCTCCAAACTAAGCAAGATATCGAAAACATTTATTCCTTATTATCGAGTTTTTTCGTCGTGTTACATAAGAATCCATCATTAAATTTGACTTTTGCGAAATTTTTCTTCTGCATTTCAACACAAGACACCTCACTTTTGAGACAGTATATCTCGAGAACTAGGTGAAATATCGAAATATTTTACTCTTTATTTTTTTGTCTCGTCTTTTTAAATAAAAATTCATCATAAAATTTGACTTTCAATATTTTCTTCTTCTGAATTTCAATCCAAAACCATTTCACATTTGAGACAGAATATCTCGAAAACTAAGCAGGATATCAAAAAATTTTATTCTTCATTTTTTATTTGTCTCATCAAGTTACATAATAATCCATCACCAGATTGCGGCGTCACTGTTTATCCCAGAGTCCCCTTGAGGTGTTTGTACATATTCCCCTGTGTTTGTTGGGAAGCGGTGAAGCCCCCACCACTCCGGCCATGCCCCCCCCCCACTCCTCCGCCGGCCTGCTTCACTCCCATGCGTGGTAAAGGTCTCTTGCGTCGTCTCCATATTATTCCTTCCTCCATGCTTCTAACAAACTAGAGATGTTCATCCAGAAAATACATCGATGTTTTTTTTCGATGTGATGCATCGAAACGTTGCATCGATGTTTCACGATGCATCGAATAAAAACATCAATGTTTTCGATGCATCGAATAAAAACATCGATATATATATATATATCGCTTAATAAAGGTTAGGAAAGCTTAAAAATGAGACAAAAATTAGGAAACTAGCAAAATCAAGTATTTATTTGAATTATATTTTTAATTAGTCTTTTACAAAGGCAATTTGAAATTACTGGGATTTATAAATTAGAAATTCGAATAGAAACATAGAATAAAAGTAAAACGAGGAACGCTGAAAGAGAGGCAGTGTTGGGATTCTAATCTAATTAGAATTTATAAATCCCAATATTTTATCTCTAAACTTTGCATAAATAAAATTTTATTAACCCGCTTTCCCTGAATCCTGTTTCGTTGTTGATTTAAAACTTGTGCAGCTTTCGAAAAAAGTCTTTCTGATGGCACTGAGCTGGCTACCAAAGTTAAATATTTATAATCTATTTTGTACAATTTTGAAACTGTTCTTTATAATTGGACAATACTTCTAACGGATTTTCACTAAGCCGGCTAACCGGAGTTCTCAAGTAGACAGACAGCTCGTCGGAAACACTTTCTTTGGTCTTGTTTAATTTCCAGCTTCTTTGAACTAGTTTGTGATGATCGGTTCAAAGACTGAAATCTTCCGATGTTTTGTCTGAACTATCTGAATCAGATTCTTTTCGCATTTCTTCCATCTCCCATCTTCATCATATCTTTGATCTTTTGAATAGCATTAGAAACCATCGGGTCTTCAAAATGTAGTTTTTTTGAACCGTGGGTCCATTAAGGCCGCGATAGCTAAAGACGAAACTTGTTCGATAGCACCCATCCGTTTGTTGATTTCTTTTAGGACGAGCTTATGTACTTCCATCACTAAAGGTTCATCAGTCTCAACTGATTTGAGTTTTGAAAGCATGCAGTGCACTGCAGGTATCACTTTACTGATGGTACAATATTTATCCCCAGATATTTCTTTAGCTGCTGCTTCAAGTGGGCGTAGTATGTTAAGAAGAAATGACGGGATATTTAATTCCAACCCAGTCAGCATTGGAGATGCAATTTTATGGCAAATCAATATATCACTTACAACATTTTGAAGCTCCAAAAATCTTTGAATCATATAATATGTGCTATTCTAGCTTGTTGGCAGGCCTTGTATTAACTTGATTTCAGCACTTACTGACTTTCTCAAATCGTTTTCCAAACAACTGTGTTTAAAGAAAGTAACAGTGGTCTTTATTTTTGACAATATATTGTCTAAATGTATTTTGAGAATATTTTGAGCACCTAAATTAAGTGTGTGAGCGAAACAAGGGATGTGCTTCTTCTTTCCAAATCCTAATTTCACAGCTTTTACCATATTCGGGTCGTTATCAGTTACGACCGCAGAGACTTTGTCCGTATGAAATCTCCAATCGTTGCAGGTCTTAAGGAGCATGTCTACAATATATTCCGGTGAATGACTTTCATTGAGTTGATAAACTCCTAATGTCATTGATTTGAACACTGTGTCTAGACCAAAATGCGCTGTGACACCCAAAAAGCTGCGCATCTGCATGTCTGACCATATATCACTTGTTAATGTGAGATGTTCAACATCTGAGAGTTTTGATTTGATTAATGTTGCCAAGATGTCATACTTGTAATCAAGCCACCGTGTCACAGTTGCTCTGCTAGGTATTTTATAATGAGGAGCAGTAACTTTAAGCAAATTTTTGAAGCCTACTAGGTACTTTTAGCCTTGCCCTAAGGTGTAACTCCGCCCTACACTGTCGGGAAATTTCATGTCAACTGTAATTTTTTGTTGTTTTATCAAAATTAAATTAAAAGAAAAATGTGATGTGATTTTGTAGTTGACAAAATAAAATATAGCAATACAATTTCCTGTTTTTTGCTTTGTTTAAAAGAAATCATATCGCGTAGTTTTTTCTTGTTTTATGCAAGTTAAAAGAAAAAATTTAATATGATTTTGTAGGTGACAAAAATAACGTATAGCGATACAATTTTCCAGTTTTTGTTTTGTCTTAAAACTAAAGCATATGTATTTGTTTTTCTTTTATTCAAGAAAAAAATGTAATTTTATATTATAGGTGACAAAAATAACGTATAGTAATACAATTTTCTGTTTTTGTTTTGCTTTAAAACTGATTCTATCGCGTCGAAGAAACGCATGTGTGAAAAACATCGATGCATCGTTAAATATCGAAAGTAAACGATGCATCGGATTGATTCGATGCATCGAATAGTAAACATCGATGTTTTCGATACATCGATGTATATCGAACATCCCTATAACAAACCAAACAACAGTGACGGACGGCAAGCACAACGTTTTCCCGTGATTGTTGGAGCTGCAGAGCAAAGCTCTCTTTGTTTAAGCGCGCGGTGTTGCCAATAAGTATACTCTACTGAAACGAAAGTGCCCCCTGGATCGCATTTGAAAAAGCACTAGATCAACTTAAAAACAAATATTCAAAACAATAAAAGTATACGTATTTCGACACCAAAGGATAAAAGAAGTCTGTCCCAAAAATATGTTTATATCACACTAATTTCGATTACTATTTTTGAAATTCGGGTGTCAGCCCCAAAAGGATGACACTAGGGGTCGACCGAACCCCCACCCCCCCTCCCTCCAGCTATGCCACTACTTGAAGTGTTTGACAGATATCGTTATAAATTTATTCATTGCTCTCAATAGGATGATATCGTTCTCAAATGTTTGATGGTGTAGTGTGGACAATCAGCATATGTTTCTACTTTGCACCTAAAAGGCTAGCCTTATTGTAAACAAGTGTTGGATGTCTAATTTAAGCGGTTTAAGTTTACATCGCGGAGCAATGAATATTGTATTCTGCATGCTTTAGTGCCGTTCAGTTTACAATGAAAGTGTATGATGAAATTAATTGTGATAATTTGTGCTTTTTGAACTACTAAACTTTTTGCTACCAGAAATTTAGTTCGCGATGCATTTCATGTGTTTAGATCTGTCAACATAGTTCTATTTTGTAGCGGCAATATTAATGGAAATGTTGGTAGGTTGAAATGCGGCGTGTACCAGGAGGTACAAACAATTTATTTATTATTAGTTGCTACTGATTTCATGAGCAACATGTTAGTGACACAACGTGTATCGCGACAAACTACTCCCATCTAAGCTCCTGAATTTTGATGTATGGTAAGAAGATAAATGCACTGAAGTTACTAGCAAAGTTATATAGGCCACTAACAGTACAATATCTTCTGAGTAAGCTCAGAGGCTATGAAGTCTTTTGAAGGGTTCAGTTTTTAAAAAAAAATAAGTTCTAAACATCGTCTTAACCTAACCTAACCAACCAAATTTGGGTACAGCATATCTCGAGAACTAAGCGAGATATCGAAAATATATATCACCTTCGAGTTGTCTCGTCGTGTTACATAAGAATCTATCATCAAATTTGACCTTAGGCAAATTTTTCTTCTGAATTTCGACCCAAAACTCCTCATTGTTGAGACAGTATATCTCGATAACTAGGCCCGATACCAAAAAATTTTATTCTTCATTTTGTATCTGTCTCGTCGAGTTACATAATAAACCATCTTCAAATTGCGGTGCCACAGTTGTCTTATGATTCTCTTAGGGTTTTTGTGCCTATTCCCCGTGTTTCTACGGCCGACCAATATGCGGCCTCCCCACCCCCAATTCTCTCTACCCGGCTTCACTCCAGTACGTGGTGAAGGTCCCTTACGACTTCTCCAAATATTCCTTACTCCATGGTTGTAACATGAAGTTTGGCCTAACTTCTTCACTGTCCTTCCTCCATTGTCCGTGTACCATAAAGTGAAGGCTCCATGCTGTAGTGAGGGGAAATGAGAACTATCGTTTCCCTATGATATCTGCTATGTTGGATATCCTCGTATTAGATATCACCGGATGTTCACGCTAAACTGCGAAGTGGGGACTGTAAGCTTGTGGTAGTAGTTCATGTGCCCACTCGTTTGGGGCGCTGACATCAGTAATCTGTCTTCACGCAGTTAACGTTTCAACCGCTAGGTACCGCTAGGTGAGGAGACGCTTTCTTCATCTCGACGACTAATCATGGCAGGTGTTCCTCAAGGCTCGGTGTTAGGACCGACCTTATACTCACTCTATACTGCTGACGTGCCAACTCAGCCAACAGCCCATACTGCCACCTACGCTGATGATACGGCATTCTTTACCAGCAGCCACAGCAGGACAGTAACCACCCTCCGCTTGCATGAAGTCCTGCAGAACACAGTAGCTTGGGTGAGGCGGTGGCGGATTGAAATCAACCCCGCTAAAACTCAAGCAATTATGCTCACCAGAAGATTGGGACCTCGTCAGCGAATTCAACCTGACCTTAAGCTTCAGTTAAATGGGAAAAGCATACCACGGGTCAGAACAGCCCGCTATCTCGGTGTGACACTCGACAGTAGACTGCCGTGGCATCCATAAGTTGAAGATGTTCGGAAAAGAGCTAGTGCCAGACTACAAGCCCTGTATCCAATTTTGAACAGGGATAGCAATCTCGCAGCATCTATGGGTGTGCGTCTTTACTGCTCATTGGTCAGACCGATACTCGAGTACGCCTGTCCAGTGTGGGGATACGCGGCCGCGACACATCATCGCCGCCTGCAAATGATCCAAAACAGAGCTCTGAAGAGAGTCTTACACCTTGACACAAGGTTTCCTACCTCTGCCCTGCATGAAGCTGCAAATTTACCAATGTTGAAAGATCGGTTCCGCGAGCTTGCGAAAAAGTTCTACAAACAATGTTATATATCTAAAAATCCATTGGTTAACGAGCTTGGCAATTATCCGATGGATGTTGGACCACATAACCGACCACTGAAGATTTTTCAACAATAATAAAAAAAAACGCCTATATGAAGACATACCATACGAGAAGACATTCAACATCTACAACATATAGGAGGAAATATCAACCAGCAAAACCTCCATCATACCCTGCCTGTTACAATAAGGCAGTGAAGGCGTGTGCTGCGTTGTTGGCGGAAACAGTTTAAATCATTTTGAATGATTTGTTTATTCAAATATCCAGATTGATTGTTTTCGCAACTTTTCTGTTTCTTTCTACGAAGATATTATTCTGTCTGCAGGTAAGTTTAATATGTTTGAGTAATATATCGTTTGTTTTGTTACATATTATTTTTATCAGTGTCTATAAGTAAATCTGCATTTATATTCGTTTTTAGAATGCCGTCCTGTTTGGTATGCTTGTTAGATTGTCAAAGTAGATGTTGCAAAGAGGAAGGAATAATACTTCACAGGTTTCCAGTTAAAAGACCTGAAGTTTGTGAGATGTGGAAAAAATTATTGGGCATAAATCAAGATGTGAACAAGAAATTTCTCTGTTTTCTTCACTTTGAGGAAAACTGCAGGATGGGTCCCAAAAGCAAATATTTGATGCCCTACGCTGTCCCTACTAAAGGTAAATGAAATAGCACTTGTATTTTATGTTTTTTTGGATGAATTTAATTAATTTACAAGTTCGCATGATGCTGTTTGAACGAAAGTGATATTGTTTCAAAAGTAGGAAGATATTAGAGCAGGAGGAAAGGATTAGTGCCCTTCAGGCTGAACTGATAGAGGCTAGAAAGGAGTTGGATAGCCTGCGCAGGCAGGGAAACAGAGATGGTTGGGAACTGGTGACAGGGAAAAGGGGAATTAGAACAAGAAGGGCTTCTGATTCTTTTGTTGTTGGGGTGCAAAATAGGTTTGCCCTGTTGCCAGAGTTAGAAAGGGATGAGCCTTCTGTAGTTGTAGGTGTAGGTAAAAAGCAGCAGACTTGTAGGAAAAACTGTGTAGTTAAGTCTGGTAGGCAGGGATTGGGGAAAAAGAAAGTCTTGCTGCTAGGTAGTAGCCATGGACGAGGTGTTGGGCCATTGGTACAGGAAAAATTAGGATCAGGTTTCCAGGTCATGAGTTTCTTCAAACCTAGTGCTAGTCTTGGTCAGGTAGTAGAAGATATAGGTTCTTTGTGTAAGGATTTCACAGATGAGGATCATGTAGTGATAGTGGGAGGAGCGGGAAATAGTTTGGGCAGGAATGATAGGTATAGCATCAGAGATGACCTGGAGAAAATAGCAGAAGCAACGTGCCACACTCGGGTCAGTGTGATGTCGGTCTTGAGACGCTATGATCGGCCACAGATGAACTCTGCTGTGAGGCGAGTGAATCTGGAACTGGAACGGTATCTTATGTCTGATATTGGCTCTGGCATGGGCTTGGTACCTGTAGATGCTATTGATAGGTGGGATTATACTAGGCATGGCCTACACCTCAATAGTAGAGGGAAGGGGGTTCTTTCAGATCTCATAGCGAAACAATTAATTGCGGCCACAAATTCACATGAAAAGATATCTGTTGTTAATGGTGTTAGGGCAGCTCCTTTTTTAGATTAGGATCATGTATTAGGCAGAGATTTTTAAGAGAAATTAGTTTAAACAATAATGACTTTTCAGATACCGAAACTAAAAATTGTGTAGGGATTAATTTACTACATCAGAATATCAGAGGGTTAACAAATAAAGTGGATGAATTGCTAGTCCACATAAATGAATTAAATGATATCAGTAGAATTGATGTTTTATGCTTGTCTGAACACCATATAACTGCAGGAATAGGTATGTCATATGTAACTGATTTTAATTTAGCTTCTCATTATTGTAGAACGAACTTGGAGAAAGGAGGAGTTGTCACTTATGTTAGAAATGGTTATAGTTTTGAGGATATAAGTATTAGCAAATATTGTGTTGACCAACATTTTGAAGCCTGTGCTACACAGCTAAGATTCAATAATGAAATTTTCATAATAGTAACAGTATATAGAGCACCATCGGGAAACTTTTCTCTTTTTATGAACCAGTTTGAACTCTTATTAACATTTTTAAGCAGAAAAGAAGTCAACATAGTAGTATGTGGTGATTTTAATGTAGATTTTCTAAATAACTTACCCTGTACAGTCATGTTAGAATCATTAGTCAGTTCATTCAATTTAACTCAGGTAGTTAATTTTCCAACTAGAATAATGAATAATAGTCACTCAGCTATAGACAATGTTTTCCTAGATACCTCAAAATTCAGTTATACCATCAAGCCATCCATCAATGGACTTTCGGATCATGATGCCCAGTTATTAACCATCAACACTTCAATAGGAACTAGCACTAAGAGTAATGTCTTTAAACTTCAGCGTGTAATAAATGATGAGTCAGTTACTTGTTTTAGAAAGTGCCTGAATGCCACAAACTGGGAACAGGTATACAGTGCTCAAGGTATGGATGAAAAATACAACATTTTTAGTGACATTGTATTAAATTTCTTTGAAAGTTGCTTCCCCTTGAAAAAGTGTCATGCTTCTCAAAAAGAACAAAAGCCTTGGATAACTATTGGCATTAGAACATCATGCATTAATAAAATGAAGTTGTATATTGCCTCTAGGAACAGTGAGAATGCTAATGTTAAAACACATTACAAACAGTACTGCAAAATACTGAAAAAGGTTATTAAAGAATCTAAAAGTATGTACTACAAACATAAAATTCATGATTCTGAAAATAAAATTAAAACAATATGGGACATTGTAAAAAAAGGAAACAGGAAAGAGTAGTCAAACAAGTAATGATATTTTTGTCAAAGAAAATTCAGTAGAATCTAATTTCTCAATTGCTGATAATTTTAATAAACATTTTTTATCTGTTGCTGATAAGTTGACTGCTAATAGCTCAGTGACACACAGTATGGATTTTGTCAAAAAAAGGCTTCCAAGAAAAATTTAACTCTATGTCTATAAAATTAGCTACTCCAGAAGAAATAAGAAAAATTATCAAATCCCTTAAGAGCAAATACTCAAGTGGTTATGATGGGATTTCCAGCAGATTAATTAAATTGTGCTCCACAGAATTAAGTAATATACTAAGTTATCTATTCAATATATCTCTACTTGAGGGGACTTTTCCAGAAAGGCTTAAGTATGCTGTAGTTAAACCACTCTATAAAAAGGGAGATAAGGCAGCCGTATCGAATTACCGACCAATTTCATTACTAACAGCCTTCTCCAAAGTTTTTGAGAAAGCAATGTACAATAGAGTTTATGAACATCTAAAAAATAATAATATTCTAACTAAATCACAATTTGGTTTTCAAAAGGGTCATTCAACAGAACAAGCTATTTTTGCATTCACTGACAATATTTTAGAAGGAATAAATGATAAATTAATTCCTGTGGGAATTTTTTGTGACTTATCTAAAGCATTTGACTGTGTAGATCATAAAATTCTGATACAGAAACTTAAGTATTATGGTATAGATGGCATTGTTAATAAATGGCTTAGTTCTTACCTTCTAAATAGAAAACAGAAAGTGTCAATGGAGAATTTTAAGGCTGCCTTAAGAGGTCCACTGTTTTCTGAGTGGAAATTAATCAGATGTGGAGTACCTCAGGGTTCTATATTGGGGCCACTATTGTTTTTAATATATATAAATGATCTACCCTGTGTTTCATCTAAAAACTCAAAATTTGTCCAATTTGCAGATGACACAAACATAGGAATTAAAAACACTCCAGATTTATCTACAGAATATATTTCAAATTATGTCTTTGAACTGATTAATAAATGGTTTACAGCTAATGGCTTGTCTTTAAACTTTGATAAAACTCAGTATATGCAATTCAGTACATCACACAGAGTAACACCTGACATAGACATAAAATTTGCAGGCCAGTCCATTCAAGAGGTAGATAGTGTGAAATTTCTAGGTTTGTGTATTGATCATAATTTAAATTGGAAAGTACATGTTTCTGACTTACTAAAGCGATTGGGAGCAGCTACGTTTGCAATTCGTACAATTTCAGCTTTAGGTGATGTCCGTATGAGGCAGCTAGTTTATTTTGCTTATTTTCACTCCTTATTGTCATATGGAATAATATTCTGGGGCAATTCTACCCATAGAGATAAAGTGTTCAGAGCCCAAAAGCGTGTAATAAGAATAATGTGTGGGGTTAGCAATAGAACTTCATGTAGAGAGCTGTTCAAGAAGTTAGGGATTTTAACATTAGCATCTGAATATATATACACATTAATGTCCTTTGTAGTCACAAATTATACTTTGTTTGAAACAAATAGTAAAATACACAATTACGGCACTAGAACTAAAAATGATCTTCACAAGACTTACAAGTCATTGTCATTTGTTCAAAAAGGGGTCCGATATTCAGGGATACATATCTTCAATATGCTCCCAACACATATTAAATGTCTAGTAGATGATAAGAATAAATTCAGGAAAAAATTGAAAGAGTTTTCAATTGACAACTCCTTCTACTCTGTCGAAGAATTTATTTCTAAGGTCTCTTAAAAATAACTGCCAGTATCTTGTGTAAATATAGTTCAAATAATTAATTTACCATGTATGGTATGACTGTACATCTCCTGGTGTATGTATTTAGTTTCTTACATAATTGTTTACGGTACCATATATGTTATGACTGTACATCTTGTGGTGTATGTATTATTATTATTATTATTATTTTAATGTACCATATAACCTATGACTGTACATCTTCTGGTGTATGTATTATTTTGTAATGGAAGTGTTTAATGTACCATGTATACTATGACTGTACATCTAGTGGTGTACTTATTATTTTGTTATGCAACTGTTTATCTGTAAATTGACAACTTTCCACATCCCACAGAGCCAGTCTCTTATATTGGGATCAATGGAAAATGAATGTATTGTATTGTATTGTATTGTTAGTAATTACTTCGAAGAGTAAAACGCTGTAAATGTATTAATTTTTTAATCTTTTTCGTCTATCAAGTTGAGAAATTGTGATTCTGTTCCTTGCACATAGGAAACAATATCTATGTGGAATCGTAATCACTTTACAGTTCAGTTGGTTTTATATTGTCAAGTATTACGAAATTCTGTTTCACTCCTTAATGCGTAGTCTGAGCTGTTACTTTTGTTTTGCCCACTTGTAATTTCAGTTCTAGAAATTGTGTACTTCTAATTACATGTAATAGTGGAGGATTATCTGGTAAATTGGTTTTAATGTAGGTAATGCAATATGTTCTTAGGTGATTCTGTTCGGGATGATGGTCCTGCAGAGGTTGTGGAAGTATCTCAAGATGAACCAGTTATTCTTGGTGAAATTGCATCAGGTAAGCCTATGTATCTAGTAAAAATTCTCTATGGGAAAATTTTCTTTTCTTGGTAAGGGTGTCAGGTACTGGAAAAATTACCAAGTTTAGTGATGAATAACATTTCCAAAAACGCTTTAGGAATTTAGAATTTGTAAATCAGAACAGTAAATGGGGAGGAATTTTACATTCTAATTATAAAAGAAAATTTAAAAAAAATATCTAGCTATATAAAAAGGTTGGAATTGCCAGCGGAGTGTGGGTTAAAATTAATAATAAAAAAACATTGTTTCTCAGTGCACTAGCCCACCAAACATGAGCTGTCAATGTTGTTTCAAATATTACTTTGCTGTCACACTTGAAAGTAAATAACATTTTTGCCACTACTTGAATGTTACTGTGACAGTGTTGGGCTCTGTGCTATATGAAATTATATTGAATAATTTCTGTTGTGTTCTGTGTAATTTTATTTTATGGGTATATTGAACTTATGATGTGTATTTTCCATTTTATTGTGATAGTTAATTGCTTAGTGACATTTTCCCTTACACAACTACTTTTGGATACGTATATAATTAACTTATTTTTGTGCATTTGCAAGAACTGATTAATTTTGATGATTATGAACTTCAGCTCAAATCCATTGTGTTTCTGACAAATTATTGTTTAGTCCCCAAGGTAATTGATTTTTATTCCTTACCTACATAAAATTATTCTTCTGCTCCCTTACATGAAAAATAATGTGGAAGCTTGTCATGGTCTTCTCTTCCTTCCTATTTACTAATAATTCTTTACCAATATCCATCCAGACCTAATCACCAATGGATGCCCAGTTATTTCTTTGTGTGATATTATTCAGAAAGAACAATTGCTCTAAAATAATTTATTATGAGATAAGTACACAAACTCTGGGGTGGGTGTGGATATACATGTGAAAAGTTAATGTTTACTTCCAGAAGTGGTTACCTCACTTACCACAGGTGAAGGTGGGATTGCATGGGAACACAAAACCATGAACTCATTTTACAAAATATCAGTAAAAAAACTTAGTTGGTTATGAATGTTTCATTTGGTGGTCAGGTTTCCCTTGCCGCATATATCTCTTTTAGCTTGACTAATGTTCTTTCCAAAATATTGTAAAGCGTATTCTTGTCTTCGTCCTGGCCCCCCTGCCTTTAACTGTGGTAAGTGACCTGTTACTTTGTCTATCCGTTCTCGGTTTCATTGCCTAACTAGTTACATTGTTACCATTGGAGAAGTACTTACTTCATGTAATTTAACTTTTCCAGTGTATCCTGTGTAAAAATGACTAGTACACATTTTATTGGTCTTAGTTATGTGTTTTTTGTTTAACGAGGCATTAGTTCCATTTGTAATATTTACAGTTATGTATAGTGCTTTATAACCATTTCCCCATTAGTTTCTGTTAACTGTACATTTCAGAAGTTTCTCTTAATAATTACTTAATACTTAAAAATTATTCATTTCCATTATAGTTTTGATGCATTTTTTTTCCTTTTTCTATAGGTTCTCTGGAAGTTTCTACTTTCCAGGAATTTTTTAGTTTCTATTTCAAGTGGATCTATACTAATGGGCAAATGGCTGGCTGCATGGAATAGTTCGCTTCCTTGTGACCCTGAGGTTTACTAACTTTAATGCATGTGCATAGGTGAGAAGTAATAAGAGGATGGCCAGCATGCTTGAGGAGGTGGGGTTGGAGTCTCTTCAGTAATAAAAATATTTTATCTTTTCTCTTCAGTATCGGAGAACAGAATTTTTGGATGTTATAAACTATTATGTATAGGTGTCTAAAGCATAAGCTCAATATATACTGTAACATGTAATGTGTATGTGATGTATAGGCTTAAAATAAATGTATAATTTCTATAATTGTAATAATTGTTTGTCTTTGAACAGAAATAACAAAAAAAAGTGATGATACATTTGTTTTCTTTTCAATTCCCCTTTCATTCTTTTTCCTACTCCTGAAACCTGCTATTCAAAATTGAAAAAATTGAAAAAAAAAATGTGAATGCAATAAAACTGAAACCAAATAAAAAATATAAAAAAATAAAAAATTTAAAACAAAGAATGAAAATAGAAATAAAATACAAAGGAAAAATAGAATCGGTAAAGTAGTGAAGCATAAGCATTTCGAAATCTATGCGCTCCAGTGACGTCATTGAATGTTTCATAAGCCCCGCCGCTAGGAGCGCTAACGTCGGTGGCAGCCCATACTTCGCCAAGGATCTATAAGTCTGTGTGCAGCCATGGTTAGAAGTGGCGCACAGTGGGGCGAAATCTCAGAAAGCTTGTCAAAATATGGAAACGTTATGCAAGTTTAATGAAACTTTGTACAAAATAGGTTTTGATCACGCTAATCACGATTCCACTGTCAAAATAGCAAAAAAAAAAAAAAAAAAAAAAAAAAAAAAAAAAAAAAAATTGAAGGGATCCAATATGGTGGATTAAAAATAGTCTAAAAATGTTTCAATTGTCATACAAATTTGTATACATGGTTTAATGAGTTCGCTGATACCGATTCCAATGTTACCAATGCAAAAAGATCAAATGGCGGATTCAATATAGCAGATTAAAAATTAAAATATGTTAGAATTTAAATAGGTTTCAAAAATTGAAAAGTGTTTCAATTATTATTAATCATTGTGGATAAAAATGTGGTGTACTACACATTCCGATTTCCTTTCGTGTGAAGCCAACTTTATCGTCGCTCTCCGTGATTGGACCAGCAGCTGCGGGAGCAATAAAATATAATTTGTATTAGCCTTTTATATCCCATAAAATCTATTTAAAACTAACCCCATTCATACATGTATTATTAAAGATCATTTAAAAAGAGGAATTTAATTTCGTATGGTGTCCTTCAGTATATCGTATTAATGAAGTTATTTCGCCAGTAACAGACTAAGTTATAACCAAAAATTTGGCACACCTATGGGTATACAATCATCTCCAACTGCAGTGGACTTAGGTATGCGAGATTTGGAAGAACAATGTTTTAAACTGCTAGATTTTGAAATGATGTGTTATTTCAGGTATTTAGATGATAGTTTTATAATATTGCGAAAAACCAAAATTGATTATACTTTAAATATTTTTAATAACTATGCAAATTACACAATTTACACATGAAATTGAAAAAGACCAAAAAACAAATACAAGTAAACTGTAGATAAATTAAGCTGCACGAATTGTGGAATAGCAGTTTATAGTAGCATTTTTTTGAGATTGCAAAAGATAAAAAGTAGATAATTAAGTTAAAATAAGGTTCGTTGTGGAATTTCGTGGAACGTATAGATGTTTTCAATTTTGAAAATGAAAAATACAAATTAACTGTTTAAATTTGTTTAAAAATTATTTATTAAATAAATAACTTTAACATGTTTTTTTATGTATTTACAAATACATAAAAAAACATGTTAAGCACATATAAACATTGTACTCACCATTACCATCACCATCCATTTTGAATGATGAAAATTTCTCAAAACTGAAAACTTTTACACCAGTTCAAATTAATGGTTGATTTACAGCCTCTGTATTTCGCAAATGTTGCATGCTCACTGTAGGACTGTTGATAATATATCGAAATATCGATATTATTTTTTGAAAATATCGATATTTATGAGTGATATTTGTTGAGACGATAAATGGATATTTCGATACTGTAATCTGGATACCGGCTTCGATATTTTTTAAATAAGTTATCATTTTTCGTTTGCTCTGAATGATACTATGTCTCTCAAATTTCTGTTACGCATAGAGATCAGTAAGCTTAAGTAAATCTTACTACGTTTCTACAATTAATTTGAAAGTTATAAGTATCAAGTCTACTTATATGATGACAACAGTGTAGGTAAGGCTTCGCTCGCCCAGCACGAATGGAAGCAAAGCCCATTGTTTGAAATGAGCGTGTGGATTCTCCAGGGTAGTACAAATTGAAATTAGTGTGTTAGCAGTAATAGTGGCAATTGTAAATAAATTAGTTGCTAATTCGAGCGCAAGAAAAATAAGACAACTCAGAATAAGCTATCAACATACAAAACTAAATGAAATACCACAAAAAAAATCTTATGAAAAAAAGTTAAGTAACTTGGCCATAATGCATGCTATGATTCTACACTTCTACCTAAATAAATGCCTGAACTGTATTGCATATCAATCTTAAAAACATACAAAATAAGATTTGCCTCGAACCTCTTTCGAGTTTTATACATTTTTTTAATCTTATATCTTTAAACGAGCAATTCTTGTATATATATATATATATTTCGGATCTCGGAAACGGCTGTGATGATTTGGATGAAATTTGGTATTTAGATAACGTTTTGACTTTTAAGATTACCTAAATAGTTGTCTTCCCTACAAAAAAGCGAGTTTACAAAATACGAACAATTTTGTCACTCCGTATATCGAAAACGGCACTAGCGCCATCTCGTAGACAATTCAGGTCCAGAAAGCCTACAAATTGATTTTCTTTGATTTCAAAGAATAATTAAACGAACAGTTCTTGTATACTGGCTGACCCGTGGAAATATTAACACTGCAAGTTTAATTGTAAAACATTTAAAAAGGAATATAATTAAAAATTTATCAATGGTTTTATCAGAAACTTCTTTATAAAGTAATCATCGTTTACTTTTTGACCGTAGAAAGTGGTTGTTAGTTAGTCATTAAATACTACCTCCTTAATTATAAAACATCTTTCGATTTCTGTTCAGTGTACAAGATTTCGAGTAGAGTTTGATAATAAAGTAAAAAGCCGCGTGCGAGTGCACATACGAAAAAAAGGGTTCTGATAAATAGAATCTTGCCTTTTGAATCGTCTTTATTAATGTTTATAATCGAAGGTTACTTCTTATGGGAATTGTTTTATTAGCATTTTGAAATGCTGATCAGAAGATGTGAGATTATGTGTGTATGAAAACAAAGAATAAATGTTCTTGGTTTTCGAGATATAGCATGTCAAAAATCATTTATAGGTATAGTTCCTTGTGTTTTTGGCGACGTTTCATCTGGTCCAGGCTGTATTTCAACCTAACAACAACCACTAGGTACAAAATAAAACATTGAAATTACATTTCCACCATATAGACATGGTCATTTTGGTGGATTTTTTTTCTGGTCCAGGCTGGAGCTAATCCTAACCTCTTCACTTTTGAGATATAATATCCCGAGAACTAAGCGAGATATCAGAAAAATTCCTTTTTTTCGATTTGTCTCGACGAGTTTCATACGAATTCACCATCAAACTTGGCTATGGCGAAATATGTCTTCTGGTTCAGGCCGCATTTCAACCAACCGCGTAAATTTTGAGATACGATATCTCGAGAACTAAGCGAGATATATATAAAAAAATATTTTTTACTTTAAATTTTTCTCGCCGATTTACATAAGAATCCATCATCAAGGGTTATCGTAGAATCCTCTGAAATACCACAAATCTCGCACCATTAATTAATAGGGCCTATCAAACTGGCATTAAGATTTCTATTTTACATAATAATAGCATTTTTTTAAAAGTAATATGTGAGGCGGTCTCGCAAATGGATCTAGCGATTTGGATGAAATTTTAGATAACGTTTTACTTTTCAAGTTTTTAACACGATTTTTTTTTTTAAAAAAAAGAAAGGAGCACATTTGTATTTGTTTTCTCGAAAACGGCTCTAACCTCATTACGTAGAAGTTTCAGGTACCAGTACGCCTACTGATGTTAGCTTCTCTTTGGTGAACTGTGCACCTCAAAACGCCTAGGAAGCCTTCAAGCCTTTTACTTTAATCAAACTTTACTCGAAATCTTGGATATTGAACAGAAATCGAAAGATACCGAGCGTAGATCGGTCACCCAGGTACTGAAACTTATGAGACGCATAATGATCAAATTTTTAACAAAATTAACAATCATCATCACGAGCGGAAACTATTCGAAAGTGAAAACATGATTAAGAACAAAATCACACGTCAATTTATCAGTGGACAGCCTTATTTTTGCAATATTTGATTTTATGAAATTGCATTTATGAAGGTATCGCCATATCGATACTTTTTTCCGATATATCAAGAGCCGATATTGATAGTTTTTAAAATATCGATATATCGAAAATCCGATATTTTTAAAAATATCTACAGCCCTAGCTTAATGGTCAGGTTTCAAATTGAATTGAATTGAATTTTATTTGATCCATGAAGTCATAATTTATGACATAGGACAAGTCATCAGTAATTACAATAAGCATTACAATATAATTTTTTCACACAGTACAGGATTACATATCATTATCATAATTATCATACTTCAAATTGCACAGTCAATACAAGCAGCATATGTTCAACTGAAGTTAAATTAATATTTCTATGTTTTACAAGTTACAATACAAAATAATTTAATCATGTTTGTTCATTTCTCGATGGTTCATATATTCATTGACACTATAGAAGCTATTGACTGGCACAGGTTGTTGTGTGATGTGAATTACGCCAGAATGCTCACTTAGTTCTGATTCCGTGTTGAACTGTGGGTTATGTTAAAAGGCTACTAAAGGGGCTGATTGCGGAGACGTTAACAAACCTTGTCACCAGCTCAGTACGACCATATAATTTATTTTAGAGCTATTTTTATTAGTAATAGTAGTAATAAATGTTGCAATAAAATAACAAAAATGTATTCATGTTCCACAACTACCTCTCTAAATTTTTAAAACACTAAAAATATTCTGTTTGTTAGGAGTATTTTCAGTTTAATATATCCGTATATAAATATTGGGGATTTGTCTCCTAGGTTTTGGCTATTTTCATAGCCCTAGTTTTCTTACATTTCTTTGAAAGATTTGAATTTAGTTTACCCAGCATCTCTTAAAATTATTAATTTCATCTCGTGAATAAAAATTAATTTAGTTTTAATTAATGGAAGCTCAAAACGTCAAAATATTAGCAATACATTGACGGAAACGACTAATTATCAACAACAAAAAATAATAACATCTAAACAGCAAATAAATACATAAGCGGCCAAGAACGTTCATTTCCGTTTAAAAAAAAAATTGCAATGCTAAAAATGAATATTTTGATTTGCATTGAATACCTGGAAAAAAATCTTAAAAAAAAGAGAACTTAACTCTTTGAATATTGATTTTGTTTTGAGGATATATTGGTTCCATCAACAGAAATTTAGATATTATATTAGTATGTATAGTAGTAATTGATCTTTTTATCCATAATGATCAGTGGTATTGTGGTAATGGCTTCTTTATCTGTGGAAACAGTTGAATTGCCTGTAGACCAGTTTACTATAGTCCATTCGTGTGGATTCATTAATTCTGCGCTAAAACATAAATTTCAGTGTTAAAATAGTAATTGATTTTTTCTTCATAATTGGTTTCTCAATCTGCCAACAGAATTGAATGTCTGCCGGCAAATTACCACTCCACTTGTCTGCCATTCCACTACCTGAATAAAACATTTATAAATTTCAAAAATTTACTTCGGGCATCGCCACGTGTTCTGCTAAATCATCTAAGCTTATTATAAATCTTTTGATACAATATCGGAACAAAACAATACACGACGTCACTAAAATGGCGCTCATAAAATAACTAATAATGTTTCAGTTATTAAGGCCCAGGCTGCACAACTCTTCTAATATTACAGCTAGAAAATCAAAGATTCTATCACTCGCGCATTAATGCATTAACTATTCCATGTCAGTGACTTTACGAATGGCAAAAAAAACTTGACTCATTTCAGATCGCGATAGTAAATGAACCGTGAAAGCGCAGTAAATTATATACTGAATACATCTGAAACTACAATCAGCCGCATGAAGTATGTCATCAGTATCATGACAGTTATTGGAGTAACGTAATTAAAAAAATTATACTGAAATGCTTGTAACTTACAGTGTACAACGGAAAGTCCATAATTCTTTACAGCTCTAAGACAACTTTCGTTAATATTGCTGGTCAAGTTAACATCTCGATAAAGTGACTGTTACTGCTAGTGATTTAGTAAGGTGTATAATTACATTCTATATGTTGAGGTGTGTTCGTATAGTTTGACTTTGTAGCGGCAATATTAACAGAGGTAGTGGTTTGGTTGAAATGATGCCTGGACCATATTCATTTTTGTTACAGCATAAGGCGAAAGGAACTTAGTTATAATTAGTAATAAGTAAGCAGCATTCATATGCTCCGTGTAATTGTGTTGTAAACGACTTCCACTGTTACTTCATGAAACAATAAGTTTCTATATTATCCCATTGAATATATTCGTTTTAAGTGTAACATTCGATAGATATTTGCAGAATATTGAACAGTAAGTAAAAAGCAGTTTTGTGAATCATAGTCTCTACTATTTGTACAAAAATTCTGAACAAAAAATAAAAAGGGTTAGTTAAGTTTTAAATTTCGGCAAAAATAATTTGCAATACAGTGACTGTAGGTTCAAGTTTACGTCGCGATACACATCAATAACTTAAGATAAAATTATTGTATCAATGCGCCTGTGATTGAGGCTTTGATTTTGTAGCGACAATATTAACGGAGATTGTGGTTAGATTGAAATTCTGCCTGAACCAGAATGAAAACAAAACCTTCTTGTCACAGCAAAAGGCAAGAGGAATTTAGTTATCAGTTATTTAAGAAACTTTAATAAGCACTACGTAACGGTGTGACGTGATGTATCGCGACGTAAACTACTCACAGACTGTTTAGTAAGAAAGAGGAAATAAATTAAACAGAGATAGAACTACGACATTTTGTTGCGTCCTGTTGTGCAACAGAGCTGGAAGACTTAAACACTGAAACAAGTGGGTATCGATTTTGACAATTCGGGAACTCGGATAGGAAGAGTTCAGGAGAAATAAATTCAAGAACACAAGAGGTTATGATGAACACACTTGTGACTCACGAAGCCGACATTCTCCCTAAGGAAATATCCAGAAATTACGAGAAATACCTATTCCTCATCAGAATCGTGAGATTCTGGAAACATCATAATCGCCGGTTCCTCTGGAAACTCTCCGGTAGCCAGGCTATACTGGTACCACAAGGCTAACAGTATGAGAAATCTGTAATGAACATACAACCCCTCGGGAGTGACTAACTCAGGCCCCTCTACCTGTTGGTCCGTCATCTACAAAGAACCATAGACTTGAAGCCCCTATCAGTCAACAACGGCGACTACGGTAACAGTTGTACACGTTGTCTTCTCCGCTGTGTTGATTACTGGGTGGCTCACTCGCCGACTCTCGGAGACCGAAGACCTCTGGAGAAGTAGTCCCCTCCCGCTGCGGCGGGCTCTTTTTTATAGCTGCCCGTGACGCGCTCCGCTGCCCTATGCGACCTTCTGGAAGCTTACACCCGTATCTCGTTACCCACACGCCACGCAGTTCCCCTGTCTGATGCAACCTTAGCCTCACACGCGTTCACTGTTGGCTTCCCTTTACTACCTATTGCACCATCTTAACACTTGGGCATTAGGCATTACTTTTAACACTTCGTAACACCTTCCCCCCATATTTGAGAATTTTGCAATCTCCCTGAGAATGCAAAATTCTCACACTACCTGTCGGCTGTGTGAGTCTCCTTTTTATTACTTTCTTTTCACAAATTACAATAGTTCACATTTTATTTCATTACTTATCTTTTAACTTGTCTTTTATTATTTACCACTATTTCCTTTACTTATAATATCCTGAAAGAGAGAATTTCAATTACATTACATCATTTTTCTTTATAATAAGTATTTCTTCTACAACACATTGTTTTTTTCTTAGTCTTAAGAATCTTTTTTTACATTACCTTATTTTCTTAATTTGAGAATTTTTTTTTTCTCAGTTTACTACTTCTTATTTCTTACAATATCTTTTCCTTCTAATACTTTTCTTTAGTACTACACTCTCTTATAAAGTGAAGCCTATTTTAAAAATACATTATTCTTATAGTTTTACAAATTCTTTTCATGTAACAGAATACAATCTTTCTTACATTACAATCTTATATTTTTACAAACATAATCACTGTGACCATATCAGTTCATCTTAGCGCTTATCCGCTTTATAGTAAAACATTACTGGTGCACTTGGTTCATACTTAACACTCTTCTCCGGTGTTAGTATTCGCTCACTAAGCACCGCACCTTCTCCTTCAGTCACATACCTATTTCTTACAGGACCAAAAGTAATTTGTTCACTTTCATCACTGTTCATTCCAGCAGGATGATACCTAACTATACCAGTGTCAGGGTATCGGTTTACAATTTTATTCTTTACACATATTCTGGGGCAGCAGTCATCACCCATTGTTTTATGGAAGAATTTAAAACAATCCTTACAACACTTACAATATCTGCATATACAACATACTATTATTATCATAACTATTCCTGCTCCAAAATAACTCCATATGGGTATCGAATCCAATGAAAACATATTGAACACAGTCCTTTGCTGGTACGCTATTGCGTCCTCTAACTCATCTAACTTATGTCCCGCGGCTTTAAGGTCATCTAACTGACGGACCACTGGTTCGATTGGCAAATAGAGAGGAATTTCAGTTATATTTTTCTTTTTCTTGTCTATTAGACAGCAATCTACCTCCATATTTAAGTTTGGGACTATATCATTAATCAGTGCTATCGATCTAATGATATGTTCGGATTGAATTAGTACTTGTGCACCGTAACCCTTGCATTTTCTCAGAAACTTAAGTTTCCCTGTACCATTAATTACTACATCTGTGGGCTTACTGTCATTGCATAACACTGTGAGCCCTTCTCCCTTTGGTGCTACAAATAACCATTCATTTCCTCTAATCTGTGTCCATACGCTTTCATTCAATACAATAAACTTTTGGATGCAGTCATCGGGAATTTTAGTTATAGGTTGAAGCATTCTAGCTTCGCAAACTTCATGGTCATAAGTTGAAAGCAGCACAAATGTTTGTTTACACACACTATGAATAGCCTCCAGCTTTTTACACTCCAATTGATCACCATTTATTTTAACATATCGCCTTTTGGCGTTATCCATTAATAAGAATTCTTTTTCCGGAGCTATATATGTAAACAACCGTTTCTGGTGGCTTACCTCAACTGGTAGAGGCCATAATTTATAAATATTATAAGTTTCACTGTCCACTAGTGGAATATTCAGCACATAACTTAGGATGTTTCCCGAAATAAAGACATCTAGGTCGACCACCTTCAGTAACTGATACCCTCCGGCTTCAGTCAGTTTTATTGGCAATCTTTTGTCTTTAATTTCATCTTTTATTAACTCTAAATATTTGACCACTTGTTCTGGACTAACTAAATGAGGTTGAAGAATGCCTTTTTGTGCATTTACTATGGCGGTAATAATTACATCATATTCCTTCTCTAATTCACTGAAGATTGTTGTCAACTGTATTAACTGTTCATTCAACGTTACCCATATACCGAGTCTATTTATTCTCTTATCTGTACTAGTTTCATATTGATGTATGTGTTCATTTAGTTTAAGTATTCCGGATGTAATTACCCGTTCATTTCTCTCTATTGAATCGACAGTATGATTGAAACTAGTCAACGTTGCCCTTACAATAGTGACTTGTTCTTTTGACAACTTCAATAATTCCTTCTGTTCCTGCTCTAATAGATTTATTTTTGATTTGAAATATGATGCATCATCTTCATCTAACGTCCCAAACAAGACTTTACTTATTTCTCCAACAAAATTTAGGATTCCTCTCTTTCGTCTACTCTGCTCATGTTTAGCTAACTGCCCAATTAGGCGTTGAGAGGTTTCTATCCTACTTATATAATAATCTACCGCCCGCTTCATAGTTTTACATTCTGCAACACTTGTGTTTATTTCTTTAAGTCTTTGCTGACAATAGTCTACTGCTTTCAACGCTGCATCATGCGTAGCTTCAAACTTATGTTTTAAGTCATCTAGATTAAAATAACTCACTACTTTCCAAGTGACCGTATACAAAACTCACTGTTCCCTTATGATCGTAGTACAGACCTGGTGATGACCGAAACTTTGTTATTTCTAAATCCTGCTGTTCCATTGCCGATGTACCACCTATCATCAAGACGATCACTGCTATCATCCAAGCTGTGGCCATCTTTCCTGCAATTCAGAAGAATTCTTTTAGCCTATTTGCATGTACTTTCGTAAATTTATTTCTCTTTAGTTCTATCACAACGTTTGGTCCCTTAGTTTCCACTACCGTATAAGGGCCTCTCCATTGACTGTCCAACTTCTTTGAACGACCCCTTCGTACACTCTCATCATGCAATATATACTTTATCCCCTGGCTTAAAGATTACCGGTTTTTGCGTTCTGTCATAATTTTCTTTACTTTTCTCTTTTGCTTGTGCTGTCGCTTCTCGCGCACACTGATGCATAGCCCGTAACCTTTCCTTTAGTTCAATTACATAGTCATCATAGTTATATACTACTTCCTCCGGTTTCTTTTGTAATATTCCCGGTAAATTACATATTCGACCAAAGAATAATTCATGCGGCGTATATCCTGTGGCACTATGCGGTGTTGTATTGAAAACAAATACTGCATACGGGATCCAGGTATCCCAATTGGTTTGCTCCCTATTACGTAATGACGAAGCATTTCCGTTAGTGTACGGTGCGTTCGTTCCAAAGCCCCATTACTTTGTGGGTGATAACTAGTGGTATGGATTTTCTCTATTCGTAATAATTTGCATACTCTCTTCATAGTATCACTCATGAAGTTACTTCCAAGGTCGCTTAACAAAACGGTGGGAATTCCAAATCTTAGGATTATTCGCTCGACCAATACTCTTGCTACCGTATTGGCATCCTGTTGCTCTATAGGCTCCACTACTAAGAACTTCGTTAAGGCGTCTTGGAATGTGAGCAAATATTTATTCCCGTTTTCGGTTTGCGGCATTGGACCTACAATATCAATATCACAACGCTCAAACACGTGTTCCGGAGTTTTCGTTATCTCCATTGGCATCTTCGTTTTATTTTGGGTAATTTTATTCTTTTGACAGCTTTCGCAATGATGAATGTACTGCTCAATGTCGGCTTTCATTCCTTCCCAAGTACAATATTTCTTAATTCTCGCGTAGGTCCTACCTATGCCTGATGACAACCTATCGGCGATTCGTGATACTGCTTTAGAAGCTTCATCTTCTCTTCCTGTGTAAGTCCTACCTCTTCTTCCTTATTAGCTGATATGCTCTCGGCTGTCTCTACATTATCATTTTCCTCCGCCTCCTCTACGGTTCTTATTCGCGAAAGAGCATCTGCCACTTGATTTCTCTTTCCGCTCTTGTACACGATTTCGTAATCGTACTCTTCCAGCTTTAAGCGGAACTTCATTAGTCTAGACGACGGATCCGATATGCTGTTTACCACATTAACGGTTTATGGTCGGTACATACCGTAAATTTCCTACCAAATAGATATGGCCTAAATTGCTTTACTGCCCAACAAATGGCCAACATTTCCCTCTCTATCGTACTGTAATTTTCTCCGCCTTATTCAAGGTTCTAGACACGTACGCTACAGGCAAATCCTTGCCAATTTCGCCTTGACTTAACACGGCGCCAATTGCGTCTTGACTTGCGTCTGAAGTTACAATAAATCGTTTTGTGAAGTCAGGATACTGTAGTACGGGAGGATTCAACAATTTTTCCTTCAATTGTTGAAACGCCTCTTCCTGCTTTGTTCCCCACGTATATGCGACTCCCTTTCTTTAACAGCTCATACAATGGCTTAGCAATTTTACTGTAATTGCTTATGAATCGCCTATAGTACCCACTTAAGCCCAAGAATGCCTTCAATTGGGTAGTATTAGTTGGTTGGGGGTAACGTTCTACGGCTTCTACCTTTTTCTGATCGGGTTTCAACCCCTCCTCCGTAAGTACATGTCCCAAAAATGTAACTTCCTTGCGCAAAAACTCACACTTATCTACTTGTAACTTGAGGTTATATTTTCGCAGTCTTTCAAAGACATTCCTCTAGTCTAGCATTATGCTCCTCAAGCGTTGGCCCAAAAATTATGACGTCATCTAAGTAAATGAATACTTTCTCACCCTGTAATCCTGTCAATACAGAATTCATCAATTTTTGGAAGGTATTCGGTGCCGTCTTTAATCCCATTGGCATTCTTTTGAATTCGTAATGTCCATAGGGAGTGCTAAAAGCCGTCTTTTCCTGATCTTTCTCGTCTATCAGCACCTGATAATACCCCTTAGCTAGGTCGAGGGTTGTGAAGTACTTCGCTTTACCTAGTCCGTCTAGTATTTCATCGATCCTTGGTAAGGGAAATACATTATTTACCGTCAGATCATTTAATCGCCTATAATCGATTACTACGCGCCACTTTTGCTTGCCACTTGCATCCATTTTCTTTGGGATAATTAATACAGGCGAATTCCACGCACTATCACTTGGTATTACAATATCATCTTCTAATAATTTTTCTATTTCGGCTTGCAAAATTTCCTTCTGCGCCTCGGGTATCCGGTAGGGCCTCAACCGAACTATTTTTCCTTCCGCCTCGGGAAGAAGTTTGATTTCATGCTTGACAGCCTCAGTATAACCCAAGTGATCTCCTGGTAATGAAATACATCGTTATACGCTGCGCATATACCTAATAAAGCCTCTTTCTCCTCTTTGTTTAAATGTTCTACGCGGAGATTTTCTTTTAACTTACTTAAACGCGACTTTACCTCTGGTCGCTCTTTTCTAATCCGTCTTACACATGCTTTTTCAAATTCGGGCACTTCTTCGGCTGTTATAAGGGGATTCTTTATTTTAACTTTCTTTTCTGTAGTATTAAGCATACTTGTAATACACATTCCATTTCTTACTGATACTAAACGCTTCGGGCACATATATTCCTGGTTTGTATCTCCTGCTTTGGAATGATCGCTTCTGATGCATTCCTTAAGGTAATCCTTACCTTTACAATCTTTTCTTCGCGCGGGCCTACTGTTACCTCATAGTGTTGAGCACCCCTGCTCCTCCACTATGGTTACCACCACGTTGCACCACTTCTGCGTAAGTGGGCTTCCCACGGCCTCTCGCAACCATATTGATTTGCTTGCCGTTATTGCGCACTCCCGTTGCCAACGAATCGATGCATCTCGCTTTCGATTCAACATACCGCCTTTCTACGGGGCTTACCGTCTTCGAAGCAGACTCTGCTGCTTTCGGATACCTTCCGTCTCGTCGCACAATTCCGTTAGTGGACGGACAATCTCGCCTTTTCACGGGGCCTACCGTCTTCGAGTCACCCAGTGCCCTCGGAATCCTTCCGTCACGTCTCACAATTCCTTTAGTGGACGGACAAACACCATTTCGCGTCGTAATCCCTACGACATTTCTCGAGGCAGCGCTACTGTCCTCGGGAAATTCCCGTTCCATCCCGCAGGTCCGTTAGCGGGCGGACACAGTACCACGCATCGCATTCTCTACGATACGCTTCCTCCCATCCCGTCTCGCAGGTCCATTAGCAAGCGGGCATACTTCACCTGATGTCGCAATTCCTACGACACCCTTCTTACCGCTTCGCTTCACAAGTCCGTTAGTGAACGAGCGACTTTCATCTGATGTCGCAATCCCTGCAACACCTTGCCTAACGCCACGCCTCACAGTTTCGTTAGTGAGCGTGCGTCTTTCATCCGATGTCGCAATCCCTGCAACACCTACTTTCTTAACACAACGCGTCCCACGTTGCGTCATACACGGCCCTTCTTTGCGCGGTATACAATCTAATTCGCCTCCCGCGAATATTCATAACTCTTTCCCGTAATCTATTACGGCCTTATTTTTCGTTAGAAAATCTCTTCCTAACAAACCCTCGAAAGGCAAATCTATGTTTGCCCCAATTATATGAAACTTTTGTTTCAATATCAAGCCCTCCGCGGCTTTCAATTCCAGGACTACCGAAGCTTCAGTTTGTACTATATTATTGCTTATCCCCTTAATTCTGATTTTTTCTCTATCATTACTTTTTACTGCCCAGTTTATACTATCTCTTTTACCAGGCTTATCTGTGCCCCACTGTCGGCCAGGAATCTCATCGGATTGCGCCTTGCTTTTTCACATTGCATAGTCACATATTCATTTTTATCTGTGCAGTCTACCTTATACACTTTGTGCGATATGGCGCAATGTGACCGCTCCATTACGCCACCTAGCAGTTTACCGACTTTCGATCTTTTTCCTTTCCCGACCAAGCATTTTCTCGGCAATCCCGCGCATAATGCCCTTTTCGGTTGCACTTATAGCACGTAATTTCACTTGCATACGGTACCTTTTTCTTAAAGGGTGCTGTTTGAGCAGCTTGCCTAGCGCTACTTCTCGTTTCCCGCCGCGGTTTCCATCATTCTGACGGCGTTTTCTTTCTCCATCTTGTCTAGCTTAGCAAGCACTGCATTTATCGCCTTTTTGTCCAGCTCATCCTCTTTATTAATTATTCTTACACGCCTTTGCGCCCGACAATCCTTGGCTGTATGCCCAGACTTTTTGCAATTGAAACAGAATGGGGGGTTTTTTCCTTCTACCTTTGGATTCCTGAAGGAATACCGCGAAACCGGTTTTTCTTTCGCTGAAGCTATCGCACTTTCCTCTGTGGCTGCGATTTCCACAGCTTCAGAAAGGGTTTATGGTTTTCCCCCCTAGCTCGCACAATAGTTTTTATCCGGTCATCATACAACCCTTGAATAAATACGGCCCTTCCTAGCTTTAAAACTAGAGCTATGCTTCCCATCAGCTCCTCTTCCGTCATTACATTTTTTATTGCTTCTCTGAACTGATGTTGGAGAGCATCTATACGCGAACCCCATTGCGCAATACTCTCCCACGACTCTTGCCTACTAGCAAACATTTTACATGCATAAAAATCAAGAGTCCTCTTACTGCCATAATTTTCTAACAAGATTGCACGAACTGCCGGCCAGGTGGTAGTCAGATCTCGGACCAGAAGTTTACTCCTAGGTGCCCCTACTATTTTAGCCTTCACAAACTTTAATAAAATTTCTTTTTGTTCCGGTACAATTAATTCGAATGCTGAATCTACATTATCCAACCACTCATTTAATCTCGTCTTTTCTCCGTCAAAAGAATCTGGGATCAATTTTATCACTTCATTCAAACTAATGTACTGCCTGTGGGTTGACGACTGCGCGCCCTGACTACCTGACACTGCTTCGTTAGGCATGCTTACAATTTTGTTTTCTCACCTGCTGAAATCAACTACTGTGTAGCGATGAGATGTGGCGTTGCTCCCGACGTGACGTCGTTAGCGTGTTGACGCGTGCTGTCCGCTCAACTGCGAAGTTCTGCTGTGCTGGTATCGATCGGTTGCCGGCTGCGGCCCTCAGCTGCTCGGCGACGACGACTGCCTGTTGCTCCCCGCCGGTAGTGATCCGCTGTTGCGACGGCTGCTCAGCTGTTACTCGGCGGCGTTGGTATCGATCGGCGTCTCGCGTAGTGTCGCGTGTCGCGCCCCGGCTGTTCCTCGCAGACGACCAATGGATCCTCTTCTTTTCTTCCAATGTCGCCTCGTTGCGCAATCTTGCTAGTCGGCTTCGTGCTCAAAGCCGTCAGTCTTTTCCTGACTTCGGGCTGAGATTTCTCGAAAACCCTACTCCTATTCCTCAAATTGCGGCCTGTAATCGCTGCAACGTACTGACCTTTGGGCAACCTTGGCCAAAATTCTGTCAGTCGTCTCACTAGTTTTGTGGCTTTTCCGGCCAAACACTCGTAGTTTTCCCAGGCCTAACCCCACACCTGACACCAAGAAAATAACGTCTCTGTTGCGTCCTGTTGTGCAACAGAGCTGGAAGACTTAAACACTGAAACAAGTGGGTATCGATTTTGACAATTCGGGAACTCGGATAGGAAGAGTTCAGGAGAAATAAATTCAAGAACACAAGAGGTTATGATGAACACACTTGTGACTCACGAAGCCGACATTCTCCCTAAGGAAATATCCAGAAATTACGAGAAATACCTATTCCTCATCAGAATCGTGAGATTCTGGAAACATCATAATCGCCGGTTCCTCTGGAAACTCTCCGGTAGCCAGGCTATACTGGTACCACAAGGCTAACAGTATGAGAAATCTGTAATGAACATACAACCCCCTCGGGAGTGACTAACTCAGGCCCCTCTACCTGTTGGTCCGTCATCTACAAAGAACCATAGACTTGAAGACCCTATCAGTCAACAACGGCGACTACGGTAACAGTTGTACACGTTGTCTTCTCCGCTGTGTTGATTACTGGGTGGCTCACTCGCCGACTCTCGGAGACCGAAGACCTCTGGAGAAGTAGTCCCCCTCCCGCTGCGGCGGGCTCTTTTTTATAGCTGCCCGTGACGCGCTCCGCTGCCCTATGCGACCTTCTGGAAGCTTACACCCGTATCTCGTTACCCACACGCCACGCAGTTCCCCTGTCTGATGCAACCTTAGCCTCACACGCGTTCACTGTTGGCTTCCCTTTACTACCTATTGCACCATCTTAACACTTGGGCATTAGGCATTACTTTTAACACTTCGTAACAATTTTTCACTTTTAGTGATCCGACTTTCGTGCTGGTATATGCATAGCATTTTACGTTGCTTTTTTTCAATTATGCTGTATTATTTGACATGTCATACTATTTCATGTACCCAAATGAAAACATCTTTTTGCGAAATTAACAACAGTACCTACCTTTTTTTAATTTAAGGTTAAGTACATATTTATAATTCCTCCTTCCAAACTATTGTTTGTCAAGTGCATCGGTTTTATGGCTTTTAAACTAAACACAAACTTGCATATGTAGGAAGGATTTCACTTTTATTTCTGATAAGTAGTGTTTGTGATTTATGTAAAAAGCAAAGAGTAAACGTTGCACGGCTGTCTACGAAGTAAGAAACTTTTTGTTGTTTTCGGATTGATATTAATGGCAATTTCTAAAAGAACTATGCGTTTCTGTGGGATAAAATTTATCTTATTGTACTTCGCACGCAATTAACTGACTTCATGCCAAATTTCATTTAAATATGTTGAGTTATTATGAAGTTATGGATTCCAGACGTACATCCAAACACACATCCGAACTTTCTCGTTGTCTCATTTATAGATACATAGATTATGTAAATTTGATATTTGTTTTATGTTTTCAGGAAGAGAGTTGTACAGAATTTTATGCTGGTAGAGTACACTATTTTGGTATAGAGCTTTCTTGTGCCATTCTATATGAAAATTATTCCTATTCCTTGTTTCGTGTTTATGTATTTCCTTATTTAGCGCTGCATATTCCTGATGTGATTTCAGGAAGCAGATACACTCAAATAATTATATACATGGTAGAGTCAGTATTTTTAGTTCTTTAAAAATATCCCTACAGGATTCTCTACGTTTCATACCTTTCATGATTCTTATAGCTCTCTTTTGAAGTATGAATGCATGTGTTGAATTTCCCCAAAAAATTATACCATATCTTAATAAGCTATGCATATATGAATAGTAGGCATACAACATTGTTTTCAAAGAGCAGCAATCTCTAAGCATTCTTAAAATATATCAACATTTGCTTAACTTCTTATTCAGTGATTCAACATGTTTATCCCACTTTAAATGTTCATTCAACCATATTCCTAAAAATTTTGTGTCATGTATTTGTTTTATATAGGTATCTCCTTTGTTCACTAAATTATTACTGTTATTTTTGTTTATTATATGAGTGAAACTAATCCATACTGTCTTTTCATGATTTACAATCAAGCAATTATCATGGAACCACTTTTCCACTTCTTTGTTGTTGCAGTAATTTTCTGCTGTAGGTCAACTTCATCCTGCCCTTTTATAAAAATATTAGTGTCGTCTGCAAACAATACCTCATCAGCTGTTAATAAATGATTTGGTAAATCATTTATATATATAAGAAATAGAAAGGGTCCTAAGACTGAGCCTTGTGGTTCTCCGTGGTCAACTTTCTGATACTCTGAAAAATATTCTTTACCATCATGACATACTTTTACTCTCTGGTACCTGTTGGAGAGATATGATTTAAAGCAATCATATGCTTTGCCACGAATACCATATCTGTACAATTTTATTAATAAGAGATCATGTCTAATAAGATCAAAGGCCTTGAACAGGTCTATGAATAACCCACTGTTTATTTCACCCTTATACACTGCATTGAGAACAGTATTCAGAAAATTGTAAATGGCTGTTTCTATGGACCTATTTTTCCTAAACCCATGTTGTGAATTGCTTAGTATTTTGTTTCTAGTGAGAAAATCAGTGAGCCTTTCATACATTACTCTTTCAATTATTTTTGAAAAGCCAGGTAGTAGAGACACAGGTCTGTAGTTCTTTACGTTATATTTGTCATCCTTTTTGTAAAGTGGTGTTACTGTTGAATACTTTAATACTGTTGGGAATATTCCTGCACTAAAGGAATCATTAATAATATCTGTAAGGTGGGAAACAATGTATCCTGAGCTGTGTTTAATGATTTTGTCTGGGATCCCATCAATACTGCAGGGCATTTTATTTTTTAATTTAGAAATAGCATTTCCTACTTCTGTTATAATAACTGGATATAGAAACATAGTTTTTTCATTCATGGGGACATTTATATTACCCTTTCTACTGCACATCTCGTTGGTGAAATTTTTTTCTATCTTTGTGTAGTGTTTACTGAAAATATCTGCAATCTTTTTTTGGGTCCTGAATAATTTTTCCTTCACTTTTTATAACATATGAATTAGTTTTTGCTTTAAAATTGCCTGTGCTTTTATTTATAATTTTCCAAATATATTTAATTTTATTTGAGCTCTTGGAAATATATGAATCATTTGTCTGCTTTTTTGCTGCTAATATTAGTTTTTTGAAAAATTTTCTATAGCATTTTACATGTGGCTTTAAATATTTATTTTGTTTGGCTAATTTGTTTAAAATTCTAAGATTTTCTGCAGAATTTTTAATGCCCTGGGTTATCCACGTGATTGGATTGCTTGTAATTGTAACTCTTTGTAATGGGAATGCAACTTCAAAACAATACTTATAATTAGACATAAAACAATTGAACTTATCATCTATACTTGGATAAAGGAAACAAAGAAACTGCTGCGAGGCACTGAAAATGAGATAGGATAGGGAAAATAAACAGTTACCCTGTGGCGGGTTGGGATGTGACAACATCTTTATCCCTGCCATATATCTCGCCTCCCACAAGACTAAGACTAAAGTCGAAAAATTGTGCAATCCGTTTGGTTTTGTGTTTTTACGTGTCTCGCCCTCCTGCCTTCATCAGTGGTAAGTGACGGGTAACTGTTTATTTTCCCTATCCTATCTTATTATCATCTATATTATTAAGCATCCCTTCCCTCCAGTTCATATTTTGAAGCATGTAGTTGAAAGTCACGATATTATCATCATTAAAGGACCTCCTCTGCACATACTTTTCACCAGTCCTGCAAGATTTGGTGAATATGTTCTTTACAGTTAATTTAATAGCCAGATGATCAGAGAAACTCATATCTATTGTTGTGATGTTATATTTACCTATTTCCTTGTTGATAAATATTTGGTCAATTACAGACTCACTCCCGTTACCATACCTAGTGGCATCATACACAGTAGTATACATATTATAAGACATAAGCAAATTTATTAGCAGTTGCTTTCTAACACAATTACCATTAAAATCAACATTAAAGTCCCCAACTAATACTATATGGTTTGTTTGATTTTTTAGTTCACTTAGAAGATCTTCCATGTTTTCTAAGAACACTTTAAAGTTGCCAGATGGTGATCGATATATACACACAATAGTAATTTTAGATTCTATAAGTACACATGCAGAGTATTCAAAATCTTTTTCAAGACATTTTGCACTTTTCAGTCTTATTTCCTTTGACTTCAAATTAGGTTTAACATATATACATGTCCCACCACACTTGTAGGTTTCTCTGCAGAAACTACTTACCAACTCAAAATTTGGAATGTGAGCTGAACTTGTTTGATATTCTTGCAACCGGTGCTTACTTAGACATAAAACTGATACATCATTCAAACTGTTATTTAACAACACTTCATATTCACTTAGTTTATTACTTAGACCTTGCACATTTTGATATATAACTGTAACTAGTTCATTTGACCCTATTTTATATGTGCTCCTGTTACTATGTTAAATATTTCAGGTTGATACTATGGGTGGACTGTGGCCACCAAAAATCCTCACCTGTTGGTGGTGGATGTCTTTTTCGGGGTGGTTGTTTTCTTCTAAAAACTTCCATTTCACTTTCAGTAGCACTTACAGGATTTTTGGTAGACAGTTCTTTAAGGTTAGTGTTTTGAGTAGTACATACCTGTTTGGATGTTGCTGTTGCTTCAACCACTGTTGTTGTAACAGATAACTCTGTAGTGTCCAGGACAGCATTCTTGTGTTCTACATACACAATTGGTATTTGAGATACTATTGGTAGATCTTTCACTTCAAATTGAGTGTGACTTGCATTTTCGTTTTTTGTTGTAATATAATGCAAAATCTGTTTAGCTAATGCTACTTTCCTTTTGTAGCTTCGGTGGATGCCATGTCTTGTAAATTCGTTTCTGGGACATTCCACTTTCAAATATTTTACATTTGTATATGCTTTGCAGATTTTTTCGTATTTCCGATTTGTAGCCTCAATTTCTTTGTTTACACATGAGGCTGGTATCAGGTCATGTCTGTGGGGAATACCGACTACAAACACATTGATATTTTTCATTTTTCTTAACGTTTATGCTAAGGCTCTTGTTGCTGATTTCGCTTCATTTTTGTAAATGTCTTTTTTTTTTTTTTTGCTGTCCTCAGTCTTTAGACTGGTTTGATGCAATCCTCCATCCCTTCCTATCCTGTGCTAACCTACATATCCCTTACAACCCACGTCCTCATATATCTGCTTCATATATTCTAATCTCTGTCTACCTCTACAGTTTTTACCTTCGACTGTTCCCTCCACTAACAAATTAACAAATCCAGCATGTCTCAAAATATGACCTAAAAGCCTGTCTCTTCTTCCTGCAAGCTTCTTCCATAAACTTCTTTCCTCACCCATCATTTGCAAAACTCGTTCATTTCTTACTTTGTCTGTCCACCTAATTATCAGAATTCTTCTGTAGCACCACATTTCAAATGCTTCAAGTTTCTTTCTTTCCGGTATTCCTGAAGTCCATGTTTCGCTACCATAAAGTGCTGTGCTCCACACATAGAGATTTAAAAAGTACTTTCTAATTCCTAGATCAATATTTGAAACTAAAAGTTTTCTCTTTTTCATGAAGGCTCTTTTTGCTGGTACTATTCTGCTTTTAACATCATTCCTGCTTCGGCCATCGGTTGTAATTTTACTTCCCAAGTAGCAGAACTGATTGACTTCTCCTATTTCATCCGATCCTATTTTTATATTTAATCTGCTAGTATTGGTATCACTTCTGCTACATTTCATCACTTTTGTCTTACTTTGATTTATATTCAGTCCAAAATCTTCCTCCAGTATTTTGTTCATGCCATTCAATAACTTATCAATATCCTCAGCCCTCTCTGCTAACAAGACAATATCATCAGGTAATCGTAGCATACTGATTTTTTTCTCCCTTAAAACTTATACCACATGGAAATTTTTCTTTGACTTTCTTCATTGCGTCTTCTACATACAAGTTGAATATTAACGGGAATAGACTACAACCTTGTCTCACACCCTTTTTAACCGATACATGTCTCTCGTGATTATCTACTTTTATTACAGCCACTTGATTCTTATATAGTTTATAGAGTATTCTTCTATCTCGATACTTTAGACCTGACTTCTTTAAAATTTTAAATATCTTTTCCCACCTAACATTATCAAAAGCTTTTTCTAAATCAACAAATGCCATAAAAGTATCTTTGTTTTTCTTAATCCGCCCTTCAAGTATTAATCTTAAAGACAGAATTGCTTCCCTTGTACCGCGATTTTTCCTAAACCCAAACTGATCTTCACCTACTATCTCTTCCACTACCCTTTCCATCCTTCTGTATATTATACTGATCAGTAATTTTGAAGCATGTGATGTTAGACTAATGGTGCGATAATTCTCACATTTGTCGGCTTGTGCTTTCTTTGGAAGTGTGAAGATGATATTTTTATTAAAATCAGTAGGGATTTTGTCCTGTTTCATAACTTTTTGATATCAGCTTGAATAATCTTTCGATTCCTTCCTCTCCTAGAGATTTAAGAAGTTCTGCAGGGATCTCATCAATTCCAACTGCCTTATTTGCATTCAAGTCATTCAGAGCTTTATTAAATTCTGTCCTCAAAACAGCATCTCCTACGACATCAATGTCGACATCGTCTTCCATTACACTATTGTTCAAGTCGTCCTCATC